>VDFB02224023.1:10000-75109 GCA_007258455.2 Sequoia sempervirens
GTGCAAGAAAGTATATCAAGATTAAATTGCATTGTCAAAAGAGTCATTTTGAGCAGTAAGAGCTATTAGAAAGAATAACACTTAATAGGCAGCAAACTAATTTAATTCGAGAAAAAATAAAACATACATCTAATTAGTAAATGTATCTATGCATATGCAATGCATTTCTAGTGGGGGAAAGAAAATATCATGAAGCATATTGATATAAGACATATAACATGTTCCATGAGACAGACCACTGAAGGGAAGCTATGTGTACAGTAAAAGATATGAATATGGCTTATGTAGCTTGAAGATGTTATAGTTCAACTTAGAAAATGCTTGAGAAGACGATGACACACACGTTGAGGTAGATGCAAGAACAATTGTCTTGGAGTCTTTTTTGTAAGTTGGGGTGTCCTGACTGGCAGGGGCCTCACTAATTTTTTTTGTGGTGACATGCACCTTGGTAATTATGTTTCACATTGTTGTTTTTTTTAGATGAAAGAAAGAAGATTTAACTACAATTTCTCCTATAAATAAGGCCCACAAAACTTACTGACCCCAACTATATATTTTTGAGGAAACAAAGAATATTTAACTATAATTTCCGCAAAGCCACATTAAATAGAGCTCCTAAAGCAAATACGTAGCAATAAAAACTTGGTAAAAGACCTATTTGGATATTTTGCATAAGTATTATATCATTAATATTTAATGCAAAAGAATATCCTATGCTAATTTGTATAACACCAAAGATGCAAATAGATAACCAAAACAATAACCCAAGGAAAAAAAAATTACTAACCATAACCATATATTTTTATGAAATAAGGAAGATTTAACTGCAATTTCCCCTATGCTAATGGGTATAAAACCAAAAATGCATAGCCATAACTACAAACAATAAATAAGGGCCACAAAAATTACTGACCCCAACCATATTTTTTTGACAAAAGAAAGAAGATTTAACTGCAATTTCCCTAAAGCCACATTAAATAGAGCTCCTAAAGATAATACATAGCAATAATCTATGCAAAATGAGCACAACCCTACACACTTCATTGAAAATTCGAGCTACATCACTTGGCACTAAATATTATAGACAAATAGATAAATTGTAAAAGAGGTATTAGAATAACACTCAACAACCAAATATTAGTAACCCTGACCATATTTTTTTAAATAAAGAAAAAAGATTTAACTGTAATTTCTCCACCCGCAAAGAGCAATAATCTCTTTCAAGTCTCCAAAATGCATATACTGCCAAAGATAGAAATATATAACAAGAAGACATTAACAATAAATTAATCATCTATGCAAAAAACCCATCTAAACATCAGTATAACACCACAAGTTTCATTGAAAATTTGAGCTACATCACCTAACACAAAATATTATATAGAAATAGAGAAATTGTAAAAGAGCTATTGGAATAACACTAGACATCCACCAAAGTAATTTTATCTCCAATATGTTAATTGTTTCATACAACCTTAAACCCTACACACAGATTACTACAATTCCTACTATGGTAATGGCTACAATGCCAGGATATACATAGAAAACCAAAACAATAGACTGGTCAACAGTGAAAGAAAGAATATTTAACTACAATTGTTGCTATGGTAATAGGTATAAAGCCAAACATGCATAGCCATAACTACAAACAATAAACAAGGGCCACAAAAATCACTAAGCCCAACCATATTTTTTTGACGATAGGAAGAAGATTTAACTGCAATTTTCCTGAAGCCACATTAAATAGAGCTCCTAAACCTAATACATAGCAATAATCTTTGCAAAATGAGTACAACCCCACACACTTCACTAAATATTATAGATAAATCAAGGGTTTGTAAAAGACATATTATAATAGCACTCAATAGCCAAAAACTAGTAACCCTAACCATACTTTTTTTTACGAAAGAAATTAGATTTAACTGTAATATATGCACCCATAAAGACCAATAATCTCTTTGAGGTCTCCAAAATGGGTATGACGCGAAAGATAGAAACATAAAACAAGAAGACATCAATAATACATTAATAATCTATGCAAAGCACCCATGTAAAAATTAGTATAACCCCACAAGCTTCATTGAAAATTCGAGCTACATCACTTGGCACTAAATATTACACACAAATAGAGAAATTATAAAAGACCCATTAGAATAACATTGGATAGCCACCAAAGTAATTTTATCTCCAAAAATGTTAATGATTTCATACAACCCTAAACCCTACACAAAGATAACTACAATTGCTCCCATGGTAATGGCTGCAATGCCAAAGATACACACAAACAACCAAAATAATAAACCAACAGTGAACAAATAACTAACCCTAACCATACTTTTTGATGAAAGAAAGAACATTTAAGTGCAATTTCTCCATCCAGAGAGAACGATAATCTCCTTCAAATATCCAAAATGGGTATAATTCCAAAGATACAAACATATAACAAAAAGACATCAACAATAAATTATCCATCTATGTAAACTACCCATGTAAAAGGACTTACAAATTTTAGAGAACAATAATTTTCAATATGGCATAAAACAGTTTGCAAATAGGCTACTATCAAACCAGTGACAGAGCTGAAGGAAACATTTTTTTACAATAGTCTACTATGAAACCACTAACAAAGCTTAATGCAATAATTTTTACAATGGCCTACTATGAAACCAACACAACAATGGATGTTTCAACAATGCAACTTAATCAAAATTGTTCCTATTGTATTGGCTACAATGCCAAATATACACACAGATAACCAAAATCATAAACCAACGATGAACAAATTACTAACTCTAAGCATATTTTTTTACAAAAGAAAGAACATTTAACTGTAATTCCTCCATCCATACAAAATGATAATCTCTTTCAAATCTCAACAAAATCAACCATCTATGCAAACTACCCATGTAAAAGGACTTACAGATTCTAGAGAACAATAGTTTTCAATCTGGCATAAGATGGTTTTTGAACAGTCTAGTATCAAACCACTGATGGAGCCGAAGGCAATGATTTTTACATTAGTCTTCTATGAAACCAACACCACAATGTCTCCTTGGACAATGCAACTTAATCAAAGAATACTTTTCATTACATCTACATTCAATATTGCATTTACTTTGTCTGACCGCATTTACTTTGCCTACCCCCATCGTACAACAACCATAAAATGCATTAACCCTTAGTCAACCAAACACTTACCATTCACCTTCCGCATTTTGAGGAAACCACCTCCACCACTGCCAACCCACGTATTTTCAAAAATCCACGTTGCCACACAAAAACCTGGTGAACTCGCCGCTAGCTGGTTGCATCCTTATCACCGTGAAATCCAATTGACGGCTGGGATAATGAAAATCTTGGTGGAAACTTAAAAAAAAATAGCCTATTGGCTAACTATTGATTTAAAAAATATATAATATATTTAAATATTTTATATATAAATTAGTCATTGATTTGATAAATAAATAGTTGTTAAATTTGATTTAAATGGTTTTAAGTATTTGTTTTTTAATGTAAAAGAATCATTAAATTTTAAGAATTTTTTTTCTTTATTTATTTTTTATTAAAAGTGAAATATAAAATGTAATTATTTTCACCATATTTACATATTTATAAATTAGTAAAGAATGTTAAAAGTTGTTATCAAATAGTTGATAGACAAATATTTATGACCTTATTAATCAAAATTTGTACTTTTATATTTTTAGACTCATTTTACATAGTATATTGGGTAATAGGGATGTAAATATTTATGCCTCTAGTTATTTGATAGTACATTTAAATGATTTTACTAGTTTTTAGGAATTTGACTAGTGTGATACTTTAATTTTTTTTGGTTTATTTTGTGAGAATAAAACAAGTTCAAAGATATGTTAATTTCATTTTTTTTTTTTCAAAAGAGCTATTCTTAGAGATTAAAATAAATCATAAACTTGTTTAGTTATTTTTGCTACATACATTGCTAAATTTATTGAGGGGCTTACTGAAAGAATTTGAATGTTTAATGTTTACTTAATATTACAATCTATTTATATACAATTGTAATATTCTATGAACAATACAAATATTAGACACATAAATGTTGTTCAAAATATAAAAATAAATAATAAAACATATATTAGAAGAATATGAAAATACATGAATATCATTTTTTTATGTAAAAAAATTAAATATGATTGTTTACGATAAAAATATATTTTTTAATATATATAAAATAAAATTATAAACTAACTGCTTTAAAATTTAATTATTTTACCTAAATTTAGAGATACATATTGAATTTTGTTAGATAAAAACCAAATTTCAAAGCTTTTTATGATTCTTTATTATTAAACCTATTAAAATAATATTGATGAAGAGGGATATAAGCATGCTAAGAATTGTGAAGGAGGTGGTTATTAAGGAAGGAATAGAAGAATTACTTTAAAGGTGGGTTGTCCTGTATTGACTCTATATTTGATTCCATCCATATTATATTTATTTAGAATAATTTAGAAAGTGGAAAGAGAGAAGCAATCAATAAGATAGTTAAAAAAATATCTACAATAAATGATTTTAATAGGTTATTATATCTAGTGCATCGTTGGCTTCTAGTGTGTAGTCAGCTTTTGGTGTGTTGTTGGCTTCTACTTTGCTATCGTCCTCTCCTGGGTCAGTTTTGGCAACTACTGGGTCATGTGTTGTTGGCTCGCAGGTTTATGTAGATGGCTCACCACCTACTACTAGCTCATTGTTGTGTTTAGCTATGTCTCATGTCGATTCATGTCCTTTGCTAAGTGGGTTTGCTACTTTTGATTTTCCTCCTTTAGGGTTTGGGTCGCTACACATGGATTTCCCTCTTTTTTTCCCTACTTCTCAGTCTTTTGCTAAGGTGGTTGGTTCTATTGGTAAAATCCCTTCTTCTCTACCCTCTTTTAAGGGTAAACCCTTACAGTTCTCTTCTTTTTCCCCTAGTGTTATTTGTGGGCAGGAGGTGTTGGATAATGAACATTATTTTTCTCATTCTGCTCTTATTTGTAGATTTAATGGTTTATGGCCTTATCTTCCAAATTTGCACAAATGGGTTTTGGAGTCTTGGAGGCCTATTATTGAGGATAGAATTTAACTCTATCCTTTGGCTAGGGTTTTTTGTGGCTGCTTTTCAATCTGAGGAGGATAGGGCTTAGGTTTTGGGGCTGTTGGTTGTGGGGAAAGCACTCATTTTCTCTCTGTCCTTGATTCCCTTATTTCAACCCTATTTTTGAATCTATTAGTGTTGTTCCTACTTAAGTCAGACTTCCTAATATGCCTCTTCAGTTTTGGACCCCTTCTTGCTTTGAGTTTATTGGCAATGCTATTGGTAGGTTTATTATGGTTGTTTTATCTTCTCTTAGCTATGATCATCCTACTTTTTCCTGCATTCTTGTGGGTCTTGATACCTCAAAATATTTACCTGGGGAGTTCATTTTGATGGTGGGGGTTAGACCATGGTCTCATATTCTTGATGATGAAAATCTTCCTATCCATTGTAGGAGATGCTTCTCTATAGGTCATTTGGCTGCTAACTATAAAAAATATCATTAGAATTATGCTACTTGGTGGAAAGATGCTCTTTGTGAGCATCTTACTATGGGTTAATCTTTGGACAATGATTCTGGGGATGATTCTGGAGAAGGTTTATTGGCCCCTAAAGTATTGGCTTCTTCTCTTGATGATTCTTAGTTTCCTTTTGGTATTGTTATTGGGCCTTCTGCAGTTGTTATTTGGGATTCTAGTTCTCTTGTTGTTATTGGTGTTGTTGGTTCATTTGTAGCTATTGATTCATCTACAATTGTTACTAATGTGGTTGGTTTGTCTAAAGTTGTTGCTACGACTGGTGAGGCTGTTGTTGTTGTTGTTGATGATTCAGGTGATGGCGTTGTGATTGCTAGTTTATTTGTAGCTCATGTTGCTACTGTTGGTTGTGGGAGTGAAATTCCTAGTGCTCTTCCTTTTTTTTTCCTTTGGTGGCTTTTCCTTCATATTCCCCTGCCCTAATCCTTCAGAGGATGATCTTTCTTAAATAGCTGTACAAAGAAGGAAGAGAGGTCTTCCTAAGAATAATCATTCCTCTTAGTCCCTTGTAAATTTTACTCATGTTGGTCAAAACGTTGCACAAGTCATTTAGCTCTGCTTCTCCAACTATCAATTGTTGTTTTTTGGCTACTGGTATTCTTTGTTTATCTTTTGAGTAGTTTTTTGTATCTTTTCAAGTTTTTGGGTTCTTCGATGTTGTTGGTTTTCTAGTGTTGTATCTTTTGAGCAACATTTTGTACATAAAGTTGTAAAGGGTTTCAGGTCCCTTCAAAACCTATTTTTCCCTTATAATCAAAATAGGTTACTATATCTAAGTTATAAAAAAAATGAATGGACCAATATTATAAAATTTCATGAAGAAATTAATTTACAAGAATTTAAATTCAATTAAAATAAATAAATTACAATAGAATCAATAACATTCATTAGCAAATTGAAGAGTAAATATTGTTTCATTGATCTCAAATTTTTCAAAGTTAAAAGAGAGTAAAAAATAATGTTACAATATCCAATATACACGAACTAATGAATGGTATTATTCCTGATGGTTATCTAAAATAATTTGTTATTATTGAAATGAAAGATATTATTATGGACACTAAATCATACATATGATCATCTATAAAATAAAATATTTTTACACTAATATTCAAAATATAAATAAATCCAAAGCAAACTATTATTCATAAATAATTTATTAAAAATCAAATCAATAAAATAAAATAAATCATTCACCAACATAAAAAAATAATCTTATTAAATGAATAATGATTTAATTAGCTAGTAATAGTTGTTATCTCTCCACATCTATTCAATCATTAATTAGAGAAATTTGTGTTTCAAGATTAAATCCTATTCATTCATCCATCTCATTATAAATCTATAAATTGAGATAAAATCCTAGTCTTTTGAAGCATGGCTATAGTATTAATTGAATGTTTAAGTCAATATAATTTAATTATATTCAAAATAGCAAGTTGTTTCTTTAAGAGGTTTAAATGGTTATTGTAAGCAGATCTAAAAATTAGAACCATCTAAATTTATAAAAATGGACTTGTTTAGAATGGTAAACATACACTCTAAGCTCTATGGAATGCACTCTTTTCATTTTATTTTTTCTAGAATCCTTTTACGGAATGTCCCCATCTAGATTCTTAAGTGTGTTTTTTAAAAAAAATTGGAGAAGTTGGAGTGTTATCATGTAATTTTTTAATTATGTAAAATTAAATTGGAATAATTTTATATTTTAATGGAGAAAATATTATTTATAAATTAAAAATAAGTTATGGAGAAAATGAGGGGCTAGACATAAGTAGCAATTGCATATTGTCAAAGAAAAATTGTCATGTGGCTCAAGGTTTCTTTCCCTCTTTTTTAATGTTTTCTTCCACTTTTTATCTAATTTTCAATTCCATAAATTGTTATTAATACCATTAATATAAATTGAAAATATTTTGTTAAAAATAAGTAGAAAAAATAAATCTAGAGTTGTTAGCTCCACTAATAAGTCCTAAATAAGTTGAGCAATGGCTACTAGCTCATATATGCTAAGGTAAATGAGGGTGTTTGGTGGGGCTTAAATTCTTCTAAAATTTTATAATACATTTAATAAAAAAAATTATAAACTTAGAAATAAATTAAAATTTGGGATTAAGAAAATAGTTCACTTGTAAGAAAGTTGTAAATTAATAAAAGAGTGAATATTTTTTTTGATTAATAAAGTAGGGTTAAAGGGCCCTGACCCATACAACAATGTGAAACAGACCCCATAGCCAACAAATCAAACCCAAAAAAAAAAAAACAAAGAAAGAATAGGCATTCTAGCAAATAGAATAAGCCTATAAGCTATCCATAGAGCTACAAACATGAAAGCAACCCAACAACAACAAAGAAACCAGCAAGACAAACCAAAACCTGATCTATAGGCCACTAATAGAGAAGTTCAAGCACCCAAGTTGGAACCCAACAATTTTTCCCCCAAAGGCTTATCAATTGAGACAAAGTTTTTCTTAGGAGTATGTTTCTTCATACACTACACCTTAGTTCAAGAAGAATCAAAATCAAGGTTTGAATCTTTTCAACAAGCTAGGGAGAATCCCCTTTAGAATAGAAAAAACACATATTGGAACAATCAAACCCAAAGCAGGAGTAGCTATAATTGTGGAAGAGACAACATTATCTAGAATGGTAGTAGTAGGGGCCTTAGGGGAGGCAACATGCACAACATCAAGAACAAATTTTTCCAAACTCTAAGTAGTGGTATTCACATGATTGGTAACATTAATATAGTAGTCACTTTCTTCTAAGAAGGAGGAGAAGGAGGATTAGAATCCTCATTTTCAGAAGAAGAGGAACCATCTAGGTACACAATTAGATGGTCCTTGAGGGCATTCTTCCACCAAGTAGAAGAAGTAGGACATGATCTACGAGAGTAGTCACAAGCAAAATTTTAGTAGAAAAACAATGTCTACAATGAAATGGGATACCTTCATAGGCCATGAGTTGTGACAAAGACTAGTCATTCACTTGAAGCACAACCTCTCTAGGTAGTTCCTGAGACAGATCAACCTCCACCAAAATCAAAGCATAGGAGGTGAGTGAATAATTCAAGTAATTCTCATCCACTTTAAAAAATCAACCAAGAGCATTACCTATCCCTTGAAGAGTAGAGGAACCCCATAACTATAAGGGGAGATAAGGCAATCTCACCCAAATAGGCATAATATATATGGGTTCCTTCAGGAGATTGAATGATGGAATCCATGGCCTTAAAGGTAGGGGATGAGAATCCAAAAACCATAGACCCTGATCTAAAATAGATTTCCTTTCCAAGAAGTAAATATTCTTAATAAGAAGAGTAAGAGGATATTATGAAAGTATATTGTTTTTACTTGATTAAAACTAGAAGGGCTATACTTACCTATTACACATTATTCATAGATGCAACTGAGGAACTCATGAGAAGTGAGAAACCCAAAAATCTAAAACACAAAATTAAGCTTAAACACTTTGACCAGTAAAAAAAATAGAAAAAGAACATAGAACTGAGACCAACACAACACCATATGACACCTGCAGGTCTCCCAATATCTTGAGACCAACTTGATCACATTCCATTCCTAGAACAAAAATTAGAGCTTCTTTTTCAAAGTCATAGTCCCTTATAGAATGGCCTGGGTATTCATCTTGACATCATGAATCCACCATTTTTCCCTTCTTTTTTTCCATATCACCATCCTCTCGTCCATCCACAACCTCTTTCCCTGGGCACTTCCTTAATTCATCTTCAAAAACTTGAAGTTTAAAGGAAATGTTCTTAATAGTTTCCTTAGTATAATCAGTGATTACCTTGAGGTATTGCATGGTTTTCTCTTGATTTTGATGGTTAGCATCAATCTTAGTCAGTAAATTCTTTTTTTCTTCCTTTGTGCCAACAATGGCAAGAAAATATTTGAGCTCTTTTTCTCACCTTGCCCACTTCTCGAATGAATTGAAAAAGGAGGAAATTATGTCCCAATGCTCCTTGTTCTCCACCTCCCCCAACCACGAGACTTGCTGGTCAAGAACCTTGCCCTCCAAAATTTGGATTCTTTCCTTAGCCATCACTAGCTACCTAAGAGCCACTTCATGATATCCCTCTGGATGTTGATTGTCTCTAATATTTCATTAATTTTTCTATGGAGGGGGTCACCAAGGTCACGAATGGACCTGGGTTTAGTGCCAGTTTCCTCCAGATTGATGCATGGATTGGGAGAATATCAAAGGTGAGGGTTAGAAAAAAGGGGTTTTGGGCACATCAGATATATTCACATGGGAAAAAGAGTGCAAAAGAGAGTTGGTCAAGGTGTAAGGAAGGTAAGGTAGCAGAAAAAATTCCTACACTAATCTTCAGAGGAGAATAATGAGAAACTTTAATAGATTTTTATTAGTTATAAAAACTTAAACAAAAATAATCACAAATATCATGCATACAACACAATGATTTATGTGGGGAAAACCATTTCGAGAGAAAAACCCCACTCCAAAAGCTGCCTAATATATTATTCACTAAATCACAAAGATTACAATATACTTGTAGAGCAAGCTTCTCATAGGAGTATCACCACCAAAGATCAAGATACAACACAACTGTTATTAAACTCTTAGAATACATCACCATCTACCTCAGTTCTAATACAACACCCTCTTAAAATAGGGTTACATTATAGGGAAAGACATGCCAACAAAATATCACTGATTAGATCTAAAAAATAATAACAAATGATCTAGATTTACAATATATCATTTTAATATATGTTAGCCATTTTAGGAGTTTCCTAAGAAAATTAACACACTCACATTTCACTCCTCAACACCACCCCATGCTCCCATTGTATATTATACCTATTAGTGTAACTAGGATATAATTTTCCCAACAAATCTCCCACATATCGAACACCTTACAATAGAAATGAGACAGAGTAAACACTGTCTCTTAATTGCTAGGGGTCGAAAGGCCCATAGTGTCTAAATACCATCTGAACTTATATGTGCCCATAGATTTAGTTAAAGAACTAGCAACATTCATCAAATTCTCTACCCTAACCAGCTTCACTATGCCATCTTCAACCACATCTCTAACAAAATGATACTTTACATCAATGTGCTTGGTATTGACATGAAATGTTGGGTTCTTAGCTAAACATATCAATAGTGAAAAAATCAATCACAACCTGTTGCTTACTTATCCAGCTAATTATTCCACCATATAAAGTTAAAACATAAGCACTGGTGGATTTTTTGCTATCAACATCGCCTACCCTATTTGAATCTACATAACTATGAATATCAAGGTAAATCTCATCTTCAGTCATATTACTATGATAACATAAGGAATAATCGAAGGTACCACATAAATATTTGAAGAATCTTTTAACTGAATCCCAATGAACTCTACCAGGATTAGACATATATCTAAATATAACTCCCACTGCTTGGAAAAATTTTGGTCTAGTAAAAACTATAGCATACATTAAACTTCCAATTGCACTTTGTTAAGGAACTCTATTCATTTCTTCCATCTTTGATGGAGATGTACAAAAATCTAAAATAGATAAATTTGTTCCAACTGAGAGAAGAACAAACAATGGTCTATAATGCTATATATCAAACCTCTACAAAATTGAGTTGACATACTTACTTTGGCCAAGCCATAGCTTTCTGTTCACTCTATCTCTTTTAATATCTATCATAAGAGTGTGTTTATCCACACCAATATCTTTCATTTCAAATTTAGTAGAATGTTGAGATTTTAGTTCTAAAATTATACCTTTCCCTCTACCAATAAATAACATATCATCAAAATATAATGCAATAAATAGGAAATGATCACCATCAATTTTATAATAAACACAATGATCTAATTTAGAATTCTCAAATCCAAAAATCAACACATATGTATCAAATTTTTGGTACCACATCCTAGGACTCTATTTTAGGCAATACAAATATTTCTTTAATTTGCAAGCCAATTTACTTTTACCTTTCACAATGTAGTGCTCTGATGTGTCATATAAATATCCTCCTCCAAATCCACATGAAGGAAAGAAAATTTTACATCCATTTAATCAACCTCTAAATCATAAGCAACAACAATTATAGAAATCAAAAATCTAATGGATGTCATTTTTACAACAAGAGAAAATATCTCACCATAATCAACACCCTCAACTTGAGAGTAACCTTTCAAAACCAACCTTACTTTGTACTTCTTAATACATCCATCTGAACCAATCTTTTTCTTGAACACCCATTTGCAACCAACAAGTTTTCATCCTTTAAGAAATGGTATAAGATCCCATGTATCATTCTTTCTCAAAGATGTCATTTCTTCATCCACAACAATCTTCCAAGATTTTGCATTAAATTCATGCAAATAAGAAGGGGAAAAATGTTGTGGATGTATAGGGGCATGTCTCAGTCAAACCCTTTTTTTGGTGTTTCCACCTCCATGGACAGCCAGAAAGCACGAATTCTACAAGAGATAAATTCTACTCTATCAAATCACCAAGGAGAGGAGTGAATCTTTACCACCTCCACCCAAAAATCTCACTAGCCAATGGAGGGTGAAAGCAAGCTACAAACTTGGAAAATTCACCACCACCACAACCATGGTGAAGGGAGGTCTCACAAGACTCCAATATCGCATCTATGATGGCCTCATAATTGCAATGTGGAGTTTATGGAGAGCTACTATTGTTGTACAGATCACAATGAAATGTTGTAATGTTGGAGAATGTGCTTGAGAATGTGGAGAAATGAAGTGACTAAATATGTAGAGTGGATAAATTTCTTCCAGGAGGAATGAATGTGAAATGGATGTATCTAAAGACCAAAATGAGTGGGAAGGAGTTGTTTTTGGGTTGGTTGGTCAACACAAAAGCATTAAAAATAATCCCCAATTAGGAGTGTAATTTTTTTTGTAGATTTAGAGGTAGGAAACTTTCTAGGATGGTAGTATGTTGTGCAAATTTCCATGTACCATGCTTTAATCTATGACAAATATTCTCTCACTGACACACAAAATGGACACCAAGCAGATACAAAGTAGGTGGGTGATGTAGAATTTCACCTTCATATTTGATTTTCTATGGTGAAGGTATGCAAAAGGATAATTTTCCCAAGGGGTGCACATTCTCTCCTATACACTAATCTATTCATCTATGCATGAATTTACATATTTTCTCTTTCATGAGCACAATTTTCCACCTTAGACCACTTGAGACCCAAAATTCAAACCCCCATAACTAGCCCTGATATCCCATTTATAGAAATATGGGAGCAACAATCTTCAAGCCAAATTAACATTTCAATGACATTTATATTTGACACTTAATTTCATTTCAATTTTATAAACCTCCCAGATGGTTATATTTTCTCATTACAAAATGGGAGAAAGATAAAGATAAATCCCATATAGTTCATTGAAGAAGACTAGCCAGCCTTGCAAAAGGAATCATTCATCATTGCAGGAGCTCCAAAATCTCTTGTAAACATCAACCAAAGAAGATTCTCCACATTGGCACCATAGACAAAAACTTATACAATTATTGAAAAGGACGAGCCTATTGTTGTGGCAGTGGTGTCATCAAAAACAAAAATAGAACTGAGGTTCTACTCTAATTCTTTAGAGTCAAAGTAAACATGTCCACTCTATGTTCTTGTTGAAACTGGAGAAGCTACTACCCCTCCATCATTAGAATCCTCTTGGCATGCCAATTTGAGAAGGTAAGAGTTGTACTCTGGGTCAATATCTCCTTCATCACTTAAAGGACCAGTCGAATCCTCCATGGGAGAGTTGTGCCTCTCCATATAAGAATCATAAGCCTTGTGGTACTTATTCTTCTTCTTTCCATAAGACTTAGCCAATTTTACACTAGACTTACCCTAGTTATGACCAACAACCCTACTCCTCAGGTGGTAATTACTCCTGACACCACCCTTAGTTTTATTATGGGCACTCCTCCTTCCCTTTGACATTGCAGGAGCTTCCAATGTGCCATGTTCAATTTTAGGTTTGTCCTCTTAAGATTCAAGAACACTAAGTCTCCTAGACCTTCTAAATGGTTGGAAAGACTCACTAGGCTTACTCATTCTCATAGGGAATAGCAAAGAACTAGCAAATGTCAATTACAAGAAAATTTTCACTCGTTCTTTCTCTAGAATTGAAATTGCAGTAAAGAAACCCTTAGACTCACACAATTTTTACCAACCCAAGTAGAAATCACAAGCAATTAAACACTTAGCACCCAAGGAATTTAAAATTCATAAGCCAACTCATGCACAATTTAAAACAAAGCAAGTATGCATACCCACTTACCCAAGAAAGCCACTTTCACTATCTCTGCAATTACTTGCCTCCGACTCACACATTTCTTCTTTGGATCTTAAACTAGTTTCTCAGCTTTAGATGGATACAAATGGTCAGATAAAATAATAGGAGATCCCCATTAACTATAATGACTAGAGCATGTACCCATTAATGATCAATGAAGGCCCGTACGAGTGAGCTAACAACCAGCCACTCAACTTTGAACCTTGGTCGTCAATATTTTTTTATTTAAAACACAATCAACGACGCTCCTCAAGCATAACTCCTTGCTTTTACAACTTGTGCCTCAAAAATGGTGATAACATATCACAAAGTTACCATGTTTCCCATTAATCCCATTAGTCATCTATAATTTGATAGCTATCATGTGTCACCATCCTGGTCCGTGCTCCTTCAATTTAATCGTCAAGGTAGCAAGAGTCGATAATGAGGGGAATATTCCTTTGATCATTTCATTGCCCATCATAGATTTTCCTTCCTTTTCTAGAGTCCCATCAACGATGTGAGAATTATCACAATGAAATCTCAACCATTGGATCATGTTCCACCCTTAGCTAATCTTTTCCTCACATCTCGCATTGCAAATTCAAGTTTCAATGTTTGGTTTAGATCAATGACGAAAGAAAGGTAGCAATAGAACAAGATATGGCCACATGTACCTATTTTAGAACCAAAGGTACAAAAGGTATTGCCCATATAAATACTTCAAAATAGCGATGACATATCTAGAACAAAGGACCACATCGCTCATCTCCCATTTGGAAAAGGTATGTGCATGGCTATCAGTGATAATCAATGAAAATAGTCACAAAGAGTTTTAAAGGCCATCGTGCATAACTAATTGAATACTTAAGACCCAAAAGTAATTAGCAATAGCAAAGTAGCTAGTGATATAGAGGGAAACTCATATCACTCATCACTAATGTGAAACATAAAGCTAGAATTCTATCCATGATGAATGATTGAGTTAGTGATAAATGGGAATATAAGTGAGATAGTTTTTCATGTGCTTGCAATTTGTTTTAAGAAGGGGAACACCTAGTACCACATAGAAAAATGCCTCAAAAGACTTAAAATTATTTTATTCAAAGGACGTAAAGAACAAATAAGGATTATAAATCAACCTTATAAAACATATTGCAAACCTAGGCATGAGGGATCAATAATACAATGGATTTAATGACATTAATCAAAACTTAATTGATCAGGAACTGACTATAAGGAGTCAACAATGGATTATAACATCTACAAGGATGAAAACTCAAGGGTTACTTAGGAAGGGATTTGAAAATAGAAACACAAAGCAATTGATGGTGGACTAAACCTTAAGTCTAGATACATGAAACTAGCCAATTTTTATAGAATTTAGAAAATGGAACCAAAATTTTAGGGGTTCCATCAGTGGCTGTAGTTAGGGATGTCTATTCCTCTAGAAAAAAATGAGATCCAAGAAACTCAGGGGAAGCAGACTAGGCACAAAAAACCAAAACCAAGACTTTCCTAAAAAAGGCAAGAGAACCATTCCCAAACAACCAACATATATACATTATTTACATGAATATACAATGTATTCCCCACTTCACATTTTCTCAAAATACCTTTTTGATATATAATCTTTTAGCCTACACTCTACAATTCAATAGGCTTCTACCTCAATTGGTGGCCCCAAGCCACAAAAAACCTAGAACCATTCCTTTCCTCTGTCAAAAAAAATATTTTCTATTGTCTGCTCTAGGCCAGGATTGAAAATGTCTTTATGATTTGTACAACAGCCAATCACATTGTATTCATTGCAATTATCCATAATTTCCATTTGCCTGCATTTACCATTGTCATCATTTACCATGTCCAATAGAAAACTACAATCACACATTAATTGGAGTCCATAATCAATGTAGCATCTTATCTTATTTAGATCAACATCATACTCCACCCAATACTCATCCAACTAGACCAGAAATTGAAAACATTCAAAATCCATTTGGTCGCTAACATTATAAGGGTTAATAAAAAATTTAGTTTGAACATCAAATTGGAAACTCTCATACACACTTTGTTCAGGATTTCCACCCAAGGACATATATCCTAACCCTTTGAAGTGATGTTTCAATTCCACTTCTAACATCTCAAAGTCATTAGAAAGCTTATATAAAACCTTGGAATCATCATCTAGTTTTTGTCCCATACCAAATTGGTGTTCACATGCATCAAGGCAGTGTACACCAAGAATACTACCATATGCTCCACTTCCCTAGGAAAGTGATTCATTAGAAACCATAGCATCTTTTCTCTTATTCAGATCAGGGCCATTACCACAAAACCTATTATTGATAACATCCCATGCATCAAAGAATACTTCCATTTCATGTTCGGTAACATGTTCTAGTTCATTCTTTAAATCACTATCTAGCTCAAAGATAAAAATTTCAAAGGACAACTCAAATAACTTAGGATTAATAAGGCCAGCAACAAGGCACTCATGTACCTCATCCATTGATATGTATGATGAATCAAAGGTGAAAGGTTCATTGTAATTTGAATGTTGTTCATTAGCAACTGAACAAGCTTCTTCATCCCTTTCCTCATCAATATATTTTTTGTCAAAAAAAATCATGTCCCATTTTTTTAAAAAAACTTGTAGATTCTACTTTTGCTTCACTTAGACAAGTAGGAACAACTAGGACATTATCTTGTTGGTTAATATCACAATTTTTATCATTCTTAGCACTATTCTTAGGTTCGAGATACTAAACACATATATTCTTTTCTTCAAATTCATCATCATTCACAAAACTAGTATGCTCTAGTTTCGACAAGACTAGATTGTATTCTAGGAATCCTTCACATGGAATTTTTTTATTCACGTGTAAGGGAAGAAACCCACGAGCATTAATATTATTGCATCCCTCATTCAAATAAAATATTTCTAGATCATCATCATAGAAAGATTTATATTCTTTAGAAAAGTAATCAGAGAGCTCACTTTCCCCTTGATCATTATTGTAAGGGAATCCATCATTACCTAGGCTATGCTTAGGGTGTTTAGAATGAATACTCAAAATCTCATTCTCAATGTGTTGAATATTTACTTGTGATGATACTATAGCAATGCTTGCAAATATATCTTTATCCTCATCATTAATGTACTAAATTGCACATGACCTATCTATAAATCAGTTACAATAATTGTTCTTACCCATATCACAAGATAGGTGTATATTCTCTGATTTAACTTTTTCACTTGCTTGAGTTATCTTTTGATTCTTTTCAATAGGGCGACCTCCACTAACACTTTGAGACGCCATATTTTTTTCATAATCACACCCAGCTTCCTTAATAATTCTTATCCAATCAAGAACTTGATAAAAACCCTGAGGCTTCAATTCCTGTGGCAAGGTACTCAACCTTGGCTGAAAAATCTCAAAAAACAAGTTAATGCATACTGAATCCTTAGGTCTAAACTTCCTGGGGATTTCCAACAAGGAATTAGAAAACCTTGCAAACAAATTATATGGTGATTTTCCTTGATAGCTTTTAATTTTAAACAATCTCTAAACAAAAGACATTTCATCACTAATGCTTAAAATTTGTTGATGTTGAATTCTGGATTCATCATTAGTTGCATTAGGTGATCATGGGAAAACCAAAACAATACAAGCACCATTATCATGAAAATTATTGCTATTATCTATTCCATTTGTGGGTATGTGCAGGATCATGATGGGCCAAAAAGTGGCAATATGATGGGTATGTGGCTGACGAATTTTTTTAAACCCAAAATTGATGAAATGAAAAGTGTTTTTAAAGGATATTCTTAGCTTTCCACCAATATAAATTATGCCTTACTTTGAATTTAACAAATAATTATTATTCATTTTCTATTTGAATTGTGACTAAAGTCTTGATTGACAGACTGATTGAAAAACATTTATAGCTTTTAAATGGTATCATATTTTTGAATCTGAAACATGTGTCCCATTATATTCTTTGCATACTATAGGATTGAAAAAAAAAACAAACTAAATTTCAAGAAGTTTTGACCAAGTTAACGTGGTCAGACATACAAGTTTTTTATATTTTTTAAAGGTTGTAATAATAAATTCATAATTAATTATTTACTTGGAAAAAAATTACAAAAAAATATGCATTCATCTGGACATGAGTCCTCTACTTATATATAAAATCTTATAAAAAAATATTATCATTTTCTTGTGGTTAGGGTGGTCAGACAGACACCTACTTCTCATTTTTTCCCTAAAATTTAAGTACTACTACATTGAAATTTCAAATTTTCACCAAATAAATTTTTTATTTTTTTTAAATAACCTAGCAGTTTAGAAACTGCATTCAATTTTCTATAGATTCTATTTTTACATATTTTTGAAATAATATAGATAACTTATTCAAATTTTTACATCAAGTTGGCCAACTCTGATTTTTCTAAATTTTTTGCCACTTAAGGGCCTATTTTTTCCATGATGATCCTGCACATACCCTTGTTTGAAATGTACTAAAGTAATTGACACTTGCAGCCATAGACCCTTTCATCATTGAGTACCTCAAGTTGTTTTCAATATCCATAACACTTTGATATGCATGATGCAATGTTGGAGGCTCCTTATCTCTCAACAAATAGCTCATTTCTTCATCAAATGCACCCAAATATATAATTAAACACTCTACATCACTTGGTCTCATGGTTTTAGGAATATCCCTAATTTCCTTTGCAAATTTGAGATTAAAAGTTGGAACTAGCTCCTTTTCATTCTTTTGAATTTTCATGAGTTTCTTCCTTACTAAACTTGGATTAATCCTTTCCCCAAACTGTTCTATAAATTCCACCATGAATTCATTCCATGAAGAAATAGAACATACTGACAAGCATGAAGACCAATCTATAGCATCTTCCTTTAGAGATTGGACAAATAGCTCATGACTTATCTCATAGTCTCCCATCAAGTCCATAAAAGTATACAAATGTCTATAAGCTAATTTTGAACCTTTCCCTGTGAATTTTGGAAAATGTTCTCTAACAATATTGGGAACAAGGTTTGGGAAACATTGAATATCATTTAATTTCAATGGCCTATACCACTCAACAGAGAAATTTATTTGATGGCATGACAAACGTTGAATGCCCTACATTCTTTTACTTGACATTCCAAAGGGAGAATCAAGGGAATGATATATTACTTGTACTCAACAAACATCAACTCTATAGGCGATCATTTACCACCATATTCCTTGAATTAATTATGATTTTAAAGTACATACCTAAAAAAAATCTATGCCTTGGATCTTCTAATGGGAATATTTTTAAGATAAGCATACTTCATCAAAATATAGAAACTTCTCATTATATTTTAGAAGTATGTAAAATTACCACTACCATTCCCTTTATTAGTTCTCAATTCACTTAATAGGGAATTACAATTTTTTCCAAATCACTCAACATGGTTTTCACACAAATTTATGCTCCTTGAAAATCAAAATAGGGGAAATACCTAGATATGCTACTTTGAATTATGCTTTTGACTAGAGAACATTGTAGATCTGAAGCTACATCACCATTCAATTTGGTTCTTTTCATAGATTGTAGAGGAATAAACTTCAACAATATAATGTTTCTTTCATGGGTTGATTTCAATTCAAGCTTCCTTGATCAGTAGATTCACACATGAATCCTTTATGTTCTCTTATCTCTTCTCACCAAATTCTCATTCTACTTTACTGGATGCTCTCAAATAGTGCATATTGGTGCAAAGATCTCAAAGTCACCACCCACATCTAGTGAGAAATTATAATGTAGCCATCAAATTATGGTAGATCTTGACATGATTTGCAAGTTTCAAGGGAAATGCAGTAGATTCTTGCAACATTTATAAGAATCAAATCTCTTTGACATCAAAGCTAGACTTGATAGATGAATTCACTTGCACAATATTTGACTCTTGCAAATTACACAGTTGTGAATCTCTAGTTACACTCTGACTTTAAACTTTAATGACTCTTTAAGGCAAGATGATCGTCTAAATTATTTTCTCAAGTCAGTCCCCAATAGAGTTGCCAAATTTGTTGATTTTTTTTTGGAACCAGACTTAATCTCACTATATGCCTAATTAGCCACAATCCAATGATAAGCATAGGTAAGAATTGGCCAAAAAACAAGGATTACTAGGCCCTTACTTCTACTCTTTAAGCTTTGTGAAACCCAGGAGGGTAATCCTTAATATGTTTTTATGATATTCTTCTGACATTTTATCAAGAACATTTGAACAAATAAATATATTCCTGTAAGGTGAAAATAGATTAAATTCATTAAGGATTTTGCAGGCCTTTAAGTAAATTGCTATCTATAGCAAGGAATAAAATGGTATTTCATACAAATATGTTGTGTTTAAAGGTGTTTATATGATTTTCATTCTAATTTTGAGTTCTTAGCTAGGCGTAGGACTAACTCATTTACATTCAAGATAACCAAACAAATAGACTAGTACCTTATCTTTGGGTAATGTAGTCACATTTATAACAACCTATAATACCTCAGAAATTTGACTCAATAATTCATAGGCTATTGCCATATTGCATTACAATATTCAACTCATTGTTGTGAAAACCAAATTTCTTAGCAATCCTAGAATCTTCCCTCCCAAATTTGTGATCTTATTTAAGCATTTAAATCAATTCCTTGAACTAAAGTAGAGATAAAACCATTCATTCAGTTAAAACAATTGAATACAAACAAAAAAAATCCTTAACCATTTTATTTATAAACTGGAAGAGAAAATATAGAAGAGGGAATATGCTTTCGAACTTGCATTTTCATTTATACTACCACTGTAAAACTAATTAATTTCATTACAAATCAACCTATACCATAGACTTCATACTAATCTATTCATCTATGGATGAATTTATAGATTTGTTGTTTCATGAGCATAGTTTTTCACCCTAGACCACTTGAGACCCAAAATTGAAACCTTTGTAACTGGCCTTGATATTCCATTTATAGAAATATGGGAGAAACAAGCTTCAGGCCAAATTACCATTTTAGTCAATTTACGTTTGAAACATAATTTTATTTCAATTTCAGAAACCTCCTAGAAAATTATATTTTCTCATTGCAAAATGGGGGTAAAGCAAAAGACAAAACCCATATAGTTCATTGAAGAAGACCAGTCAACCTTCCAAAAGGCATCGTTCATCATTATAGTAGCTCTAAAATCTCTCACCCATGTCGACCAAAGAATATTCTCCACATCAACAACATAGACAAAAACTTGTACGTTTATTGAAAAGGATGAGCATGTCATTGTGGCAGTGTTGTCATAAAAAAAAAATAGAACCAATGTGCTACTCTAATTCTTCATAATCAGAGTAAACACACTTGCCCCATTTTCTTGCTGAAATTGGAGAAGCTATTATCCCTCCATCATTAGAATCCTCTCGACATGCTAGTGTGAGAAGGTAATGATCATACTCTGGGTCAGTATCTCCTTCATTGCTCAAAGGACCATCTAAATTCTCCATGGGAAAGTTTTCCCTCCCAATATAAGAATAAAAAGCCTTGTGGTACTTATTCTTCTTCTTCCCACAAGACAGCTAATTTTCCACCATACTCAACCTGGTTATGACCAACAGCCCTGCTCATCATGTCGTAATTTCTCCTAACACCACCCTTCCTAGTTTTATTATGGGAACTCCTCTTTCCCTTTGGTGTTGTAGGAGATCTAAGCGTGCCATGTTCAATTTTAGGTGTTTCCTCAATTGTAAGAAAATTTCCATTGGTTCTTTCTCTCGAATAAAAATTACAAAAAACAAACCTTTAGAATCACAAAAAATTTTACCTACCCAATTAGAAACCACAAGCAATTAAACACTTACCATCTGAGGAATTTAAAACTCACAAGCTAACTCATGAAAAATTTAAAATAGAGCAAGTATGCATACCCACTTACCCTAGAAAACCACTTTCACTATCTCTACAATTACTTGCCTCAGACTCACATGTTTCTTCTTTGGCTCCTAAATCAGTTTCTCAACTCTCGATGACTGTAAATGGTGAGATAAAACAACAAGAGATCATCATTAAGTAGAGAAACTAGAGTGTGTAGCCATTAATGATCAAGGAAGGCTCACGCAAATCAATGACACTCCTCAAGCATCACTCGTTGCTTTTATAACTTGTGCCTAAAAAGTGATGATAATGTCTCATAAAGTTGCCACAGTGCCCCTTAATCCCATTATCATCTATAATATGATAGTTGTCATGTATGACCATCCTGGTCTGTGCTCTTTCATTTTAATCGATGAGGTACCATGAGCTAACAATGAGGGGAATATTCCTTTGATCATTCCATCACCCATTGCGGATTTTCCTTCCTTCCCCAGAGTTCCATCAACAATGTGAGCATCAATGTGATAAAATCTCAACCATTGGATCATGTTCCACCCCTAGTTAATCTTTGCCTCACATCTCACATTGTAGATTCAAGCTTCAATGTCTGATTTAGATCAATGATAGAAGAAAGGTAGCAATGGAATAAGATTTGGCCACATGTACCTATTTCAAAATGAAAGGAAAAAAATGTATCACCCATATCAATACTTTAAAATAGCGATGGCATATTACAATAGAGGACCACATCGCTCATCACCCATTTGGAAAAGGTTAGTGCATGGCTATCAGCGATAAGCGATGAAAATACTCACAAAGAGTTTTAAAGGCCATCGTGCATCGCTAATCGAAGACTTAAGACTCAAAAGCAGTTAGCGATAATGAAACAACCAATGATACAAAGGGAAACTCATATCACTCATCGCTATTGTGAAACATAAAGCTAGAATTCTATCTATGATGAATGACCGAGTTAGCAATAAATGGGAATTTAAGTGAGATAATTTCGCACGTACTTGCAAGCTTTTTTAAGAAGGGGAACACCTAGGACCACATAGAAAAAGTCCTCAAAAGACTTAGAATTATTTTATTCAAAGGATGTAAAGGCCAAACAAGGTCGATTAGTTAACCTTATAAAACTTATTACAAACCTAGGCATGAGGGGCCAGTAATACAATGGATTCGATGACTTTATTCACAACTTAATTGAATAGGAATTGGAAATAGAGAGTCAATGATGGATTATAACACTGACAAGGATAAAAAATCAAGGGTTACTTAGGAAAGGATTTGACAACACAAACCCAAATGCATTGATGGTGGATGAAAACCTAAGTCCAAATACATGAAACTAGCCAAATTTTATAGAATTTAGAAAATGGAACAAAAAATTGAGGGGTTCCATCACTATCAACCTTTTCTCTCACCTTCTACCATTTTTCTCAAACTTGAAAAAATGGATTAATGCCTAGAAAACCTAGGGCTTTTGAAACACCCACACAATACTAACTACCTAGAAAAATAGGGATCTGATACGACTTGTTGGTAGGCAGGGGCAACAAAACAACAATGCAATGTTGTTACTAAGTGATGGAAAAAAATGAAAATGATAAACACTATGCAGAGACAACAAAAATATAACACATAGAAAACTATATTCATATATTCTTTCTTGCTTTCAAAATTACAAAATCACAGAGGACATCCTCTCTTTTACATGAAAAAAATATTCTTCATACAATATTGGACCATTGTCTTAACCTAGTGCTACACTCACACCTAAACATAAACTGATTGTTGTTCTGAAGCTATTGTTGTCACTGTGTTGCATTTGATAAAACTCCTATGCATTGTTGTTGTTTCACTGTCTTCTACTAACATTCCTTCTATTATTGCATGGTTTTCACAAAAACTTACCAAAAACTAATGAATACATTCCTTTTGGTTTACTTTTCTTGCAAGCTCAAAAGTGAGTGCTCAAATTCAAAATCCAAACTTACCTACTACATTAAATGCTAGTAGGTCAAAACAAAGCTATAGGTTTATGTAGAGGGCAGGGGAAGGAGATCCCCAAAACTGACAAAGGAAAAAAATCCTCTAACAGGGATCGAATATTTCCAATGGGTAAAGCTATGAAAATGAAATTTTATAAAATGCATTGTCTTTGGGAAATTGTATTAAAGTCATAACTATGAATTTATTTTGGTGCGGATATAAAATTTACCATGGGCATAAATTAAAAGGTGTGTGTGAGAGCAGGTAACTTAAAACCCTCCTCGCATCCCCACTAAGGCTAGGTGAAGAGTGTGCGACATCACGATAAAGAAAAATATTTTTGCAATAAAATGTGGTGAATGTTTTTAGGGAAAATATATATAAGTCAAAATGTTAAATATTATCTTGGGAAATATAAATTTCACTGATAAATATATTCACTAAGGGAGTTTAGGAGTGGGTAATTATTTTACCTGAAGAATATGGTGGAAATTCATACAAGTAAATATAAAAGTGAAATTGTTGGAAAAGAAGGATAATCATCATTAAAATTAATTTCATGGAGATGCAAAGATAAAAGAAATAAAAAATAAAAAATTTAATTGCAAAAGATAATTAATGTAATGAAGAGTTGCACTAGATGGATAATTAAAAAATTGTGATGGTTTGAAGATTGTCGCTTCATTTACATATAAGAAGGAAACCAAGACCGAGTAGAAGAGCATCAGTAGGGAGTCAGTCAAGAATTTTTTTTGATACATATTCTAATTTTTATTTTTGAAGCAGATTAATTGAATGAAGATATAACTGGTGACCGAATTTTGGTTTCAATTGTTTGTTGAGATTAATTGATAAATGTTATCTTGCTATCTCTAGTTTGGTTTTTCCTTGTTTAAATCAATGTATCAATAATATATTTGATTTATCAAGACACATTCGTTATTTTTTTGTGGTTAATTTAGTTGGTTCCTTCAAGGAAGAATTAAATTATTTTAACTAAATCCAAATAATATAGAAAAATCATTGGGATCAATAAGAAGATCATGGTAACAACATCTTTGCATGTTTATACAAGGTATAAACATCTAAAGTGCCAAACAATTCAAATTTCTGCCAAAAGGAGGACACATATTATTTTGCATTCTTGACTCCATTTCCTAATAGAAGGAACTGACCACATCTATTTATAAAAATATTTTACAAAAACTTATTTATACATTTTAATTAATAGTAGTAGGAGTAGGAGTGAAAGTTAGTGTTGAATTATCTATTTCAAACCCTCATGCCCATGCAAAATAGATTATGAGTGGATGAATTAATTGAAGAGATTGGAATTAAGAAAACCCTCTAATTTTTTATGAGGTTTATAATCTTCTTAATTGTCACCATTTTAACCTTGCATAGTTCAAATTCATTGGTGATCAAAGTACACCCACCTAGGGATAGC
Source organism: Sequoia sempervirens (assembly GCA_007258455.2). Lineage (NCBI taxonomy): Eukaryota > Viridiplantae > Streptophyta > Pinopsida > Cupressales > Cupressaceae > Sequoia > Sequoia sempervirens. Next base: position 35,264 of record VDFB02224023.1, read on the forward strand.
AGCCTAAAGAGCAAGGAATTTCAACCTTCTTAGTTGATTCTATTTGTTGGCCAGATCATTATTAAACTTGAAGAAAAAGCTTGGAATACTTTTAGAGTTTAGAAAACTATAGATTTGGGAGCCAATAGTATAGTTGGGAGGGGGGTGAATCAGTTGTATACTTTTAAAACATTAGTGATAGAGCAACAAACTCCCATAAACAACCAATTTCATAGAGACCTTCACAATGCACGAGAGAAGAAAATGCTCTTTCACCGAAGATAAATATGATGAATATGAGATGATTAATGTACATAATGCTATAGGCTTATAAATACATGAAAATGATGATGGGTATGTAACCACCCAATATGGGAATAAAAAACTAATTACCCTATTAAATGCAAACTATGTACCTAAGTTAAAACTTAAGCCTAAGTAAATATGATTTACTCTAAAACCCCTCCTTAAGTGAAACTTAGGGAGAATGAATGAAGATGCAATATGGGTCTCGGCTAAACAACCATGTTAGGTACCCATTTACAATGCATAATAATCTCTCACAAGTAGAGAAAAGGAGAAAAACCATGTGGGAAAAAACCCCTCTTCAAAAGAGAGAAAAAAAAAAAGACAATAGAGATGATGCGTGTATGGAGGACTCAATAATACCCCCCAAGTAATACATACATTAGATATATACAATCAATGACCCCCCCATAAGAGGGAAATTAGGAGATATCATATCCCCCCATAATGAAGAAGCTCGAATGCTGAAGAAGTATTCCTAAAAGCAAAGGATGATTGAATGCCTACAAGCAACACCTCTTCCCTTAGGAAGAAACAATTCTACCAAATGAAGAAGGAACCACTCCATATCCAACTAAGAAGGGGAAGGAAGTATCCAAATAGAGAAATCCATCACATGATCATGATCAAATACAACCAAGAAATGTGACAGATCAAGAGAAGTCACAACCGAGTCAACCTCCAAAAACAATCCGAGAGAATCAATTGGTATGCTACAACTGTCATCAAAGAGGAGAGAAATCCCCTCAAGTGAATCTCCCAAATCTACAAGGTGAGTCTCTACAAACAAATTAGAGATTCCTGCTAAGTATTCATCCAACAAAACAAGATCTAAGGGATAAAAAATAGCATGTTGCTCTGAAGGATCAATCTTTGAATCAATAGGAACAATATCATCATGAGTCTGAAGTACCCTAAAATGTAGATGATGAATATTACTATCAACACTAGCCAAGGGTGTGTGAGGTACATAATCATCCTCTTTAATAATGTGAGAGAAGCTATACAGTTGAGACTCATGATCAGCATTACCAACAACAATGAGTTTACCAGAATCAGCTTCTCTGATAAATAGAGAATCAACTGTAAACTCCACAATCTTAGGAACTTCACCATGTGTAATCTAGTATTTAGACAAAATATTTGTGTGCAACTTTGGAATGCACAGTACATCCCAAAAGTAGAGATCGCCTATGTGAACAATACCTGTCCCCTAAACATCCAACAACTTATTGTTCCCTAACAAAATTTTGGAGGTGTCAAAGGGGTGAAAACCCATGAAAGGATAGGGTGAAGAACTCATGTGGTGAGATGCACCAGAATATAGGAACCATCTATCACAATGAGAATCAGCTGCTGAAGTGAGCATTGCATGTCCCTTACCCATGTAGTGCTTATCTTCTATATTGTTTGCAATGCCTGCACTACTAGACAATGTGGGCTTGGTGGATGGAGCAGATGAAGATGCAAAGGCTATAGAAGGATTCAAATAAGATGACATAGGGATATTTTTTTTCTGGAGAAGGTGGGAGAGCTCATCTATCTTCTTTGTGTAACAATGATCCTCATTGTGCCCCTTATCTTTATAGTATACACAACTGACCTTCTCCTTCTTTGGATTTTCTTCTTTTGCAGTGGTGGAGGTCTCATTTGAATCTATTTTGGATTTCAGCTTCTTCTTCCCCTAACTCTGTCACCCATGTGCAATTAATGCATGAATTGTAGAGACCCCTTCCAACTGGGTAAGTCTTTCCTATTCCCTTGTTAACCGGTCATAGAAGGTATCAAAAGATGGCATCTGAAATGCATTACTTAAGGCATCCATTGTGGAGTAAAAAGTAGAGGAAAACACAACAAAATGACCTCTAAAATTTTACAATATCAAGAAGATAGACTCCTTATCAGTTTTTGTCTTTCCACATCTTGCTAGTTGTGACCTTACTAATTTTAATTTCGTAAGAAAGTCATCAATAGTAGGAAATGATTTAGGGACAAGATATTTTAACTTAGCCTCCAATTGTTATGCACGAATCTCGCTAACTTGACCAAATAGGTTTTCTAACTTATCCCATATTTCTTTAGGTGTACCCAACTCATTAATATGGAAAAGAAGACTATTGAAACATTTAACTTCATCAACCCCATAGCTTGGTCACATTTATTTTTGATGGGAAAATATTTCATATTCTTTGGTGAGAGAAGGTTGGGTAGCATTTAGAGTAGACCACAAACCCTGGGACTGAAGCAATCTACACATTTTCATTTTATAGGTGTGGTAGTTATGGGGAGTTAATAATTCAATGGTTGGAGGGGGATCCATGATAAAATTGCACCAACAAACTCAAAAAGATCTCCAATAAGGAAGCCTCTAAAAAATAGTTTTTCACCACTACAAAAAAGTATATCTCCAAGCAAAAAAGTAATTTTTGAGAAATAATTGAGCCAAAAAATTAAGCACCTTTGATCAACCAAGCAGCCTCCTCACAAAGCACAATCACGAGCCTCTTCAACTCTTGTGAGACTTGCTCACACCAATCTTGTACACAGTAGTGCTATTTGAATAGAAAAAAACATTTTCCACTTAGTCAATGTGGGATTAAACATCCCAAGAGCACTTCACAAGAACCTTGACACGGGCCCACCTCCAAACCAAAATATTTGATTGCAAACTTTAAAGTTTGAAAAAATGTTTCACCTGAGAATCAAAAGGAAATGCCTCTTTCTAGTAAAAAAACATAGCCTATGTAGAAACACCCACACCCAGAAAAACATCCCACATGAGTTTGCAACAAGGAAGATCCTCCAACAAATAGAGAACTAGACAAAATGCCTCCAAGCATAGATGAAATCACCCTCAATTGGTATAATCAGTCTTTCCAAACACATAAATTGGGCCTCCTTGTCAAAATTGGGCTTCAAGAATTCAAAATGTAGCCTTAAACTAGTGAAATTGTTGCCTTTCTAAAAAAAATGCCCTCCTTGCTGATATATGTAGCCATCAATCAAGACATGCTTGCAGAGATTGAAACATATTTCAAACTCCAATGCAAGTTTTCCTTAGTAAAGAAAATTGGGTCCAGCTAAGAAACTGTAACCAACAATGAAAGATATCAATAAAAAAGTTCCTTTAAACAACAGTCAATCTGCCCTGCATAGAAATTCAAATTGGATGTTGTAGAAAAAAATGGGTGTTCAAATACAAAGTATCACGCTAGACATTTCCACACCTCTTTTCCTTTAGATGCCTCTCTCAAGATACAAATTGTTGGCTTCAAGCAAGGAATTTGAAACACCTAAAAAACAAACGTTGCTCCAAAATCACCAGCAACAAAAAAATATTAAAATTGAGGTAATCTTTGAAATTTAAAAAAAATCAAATGCCAAAATAAATAGATCTCTAGCCACCTCTCCAACAAAAACTCTCAGGTAAGATACTACAAACTAGGAGGCTGTGATAGGTCATGATAGAGCAACAAACTCCTAGAAAAAACCAATTTCATAGAGACCTTCTCAATGCATGAGATAAGAAAATGCTTTTTCACTTAAGAGAAAATATGATGAATATGAGATTATTAATGTACATAATGCTACAGGCTTATAAAGCCATGAAAATGTTGACGGGTATGGAACCACCCAATATGGGAATAAAAAACTAACTACCCTATTAAATGAAAATTATGTACCTAAGTTAAAACTTAAGCTGAAGTAAGTATGATTTACTCTAACAATTAGAAACTATCATTAACATTCATATTTGTATTAGTTCTTAAACCCTTATCTACCAGTAAACCCTTAACATGAATTAATTGAATGTAAATATGTAAAGAAATAACGTAAACACATCAAACACATAAGAATAGTAGATTTACATGGAAAACACAAGAAGGGAGAACCAAAATGAGGATTAGCTCACTAATGTATGAATTGCAACACTAAATAGAATAAGGCTCACTTCCTAGAAAGATAAAGAAAGGCTTGCTATCTATAGCTTGCTACCAAAGGACTCACTATCAAGAAGAAAGAAAGAAGAAGGGGTATCTCACTACTAACTTGTACTACTAACAATGGATCTCTCATATGCTAAAGGTATAGTTCCACTAAAGCACAAACAACTTATCGAACAAATTGAAATGTAGACACATTTTTCTCATTGCATTACAAAGTCATAGGCATTAAGGCTTGTACTTAGATCAACATACTTGATCATTTACACATCCTTTGTATCACACACTCTTCACACATCATCCATACAACAATTCTCCTTACATTTATAATGTTTGTGACCTATAACAATCTAAAGTAGGTCGGCCTTAATGAAACGTATACACCTTAAGTGTATAACATCAAATAGGTCAACACCAAACACTTCAACAATATAAAGAAGTGAATTCAAACCATGCCAATACTTAACTAGGACCTAAATCTACACAAACACACTTCTTAACACTTCCTCTATCAACAATTATCCTCCATAATTAGTGATAGTATTCCAAGTCAGCTAAACCTACACTAACACTAACAAGTAACTCCAAACACACCTCTCAAGGTCCAAAAAATTATTTTGAAACAAACAACAAGATTCCAAACTATTCATTTAACATCTTAGAATATTCCAACATTTTCAAAATAGTTTGCTCTACTATAACCACTTGAAACTCATGAACACCTTCATTTTGTGCAACCAGATGTACTAGAACTAACACCCAACACATCAAACAATATTTTGGAATAGCTCAACACCTGAAACTTCAAGGGAAGGTAGATAGAATTTTTTTAAGAATTCTCATAAATCCACAATACTAGAAACTTCATTGCGAAGAAATGCAGAGCAATTTCATTTCTCCCAAAGACCCTATTTTACTAGACAAACATATTATCAAGCACATCTTCCACTACAAAATGATTCATAACCTAAAACTCTAGATATGACACCTTTGAAAACCTTTGATCATCACATCCTAACTACATGGGTACATCTTTAACCATGAAGAAATGTAGAGAAAAACATTGAACAACACTCTGTCACACTAAACTCTCTTTTATTCAAACTTTCTCAAAAGCACTTGGAAACCAAGTGAACTAAATTCATCAAAAAAGCTATTCACATTTCTAAAACACATCTACATCATCTACAATATGCAACATTTTCCAACTACAATTGTCTTTTACCTAAACACAAGTTAGACCAACAACCTCTACAACTATATTGAAGTATGAAATCAATGGCAATAGTAGAAACATTTTGTTGACATTAGCTTAGTAATATATGAATTACAACACTAAATACAATAAGGCTCACTACTCAAAAGGATAAAGAAATTGTCACTACCAAAGGACTAACTGTCGAGAAGAAAGAAACAAGGGGTATCTCACTACCAATTTGAATTGCTAACAATGGATCTCTCATATGCTGAAGGAATAGTTCATTTGAAGCACAAACAACTTATCAAACAGACTAAAATGTAGACACCTTCTGCTAAGTACATTACAAAGTCATAAGCATTAAGGCTTGCACTTAGATCAACATACTTGATCATTTTAACATCCTCCACATCACACACCTTTCACACATCATCTATAAAATAATTATCCTTGCATTTATATCCTTCATGACCTAAAACAATCTTAATTAGGTTAGCCTTATTGAAACATATAGACCTCAACCATGCAACATCAAATAGGTCAACTCCAAACACTTCCAAAATATAATGAAGTGAAGCCAAACCATTCCAATACTTAATTAGCACCCAAATGTAATTAAACATGCTTCTTGACACTTCATTTATGAACAATTATCCTCCACAATTAGCGCTAGCATACCAAGTCGGCCAAACCGACACTAACACTAACAAACAACTCCAAGTACACCTCTCAAGGTCTAGAAGCATCTCAGAAACCACACAAAAACATTCCACACTATTCCTACAACATCTTAAAATATTCAAGCATCATCAGAATATTTTGTACAACTACTATAACCACTTGAAACTCAAGACACCTTCATTTTGTGCAACTAGATGTACTGGCATAGACACCCAAAACATCAAACAATCTTGTGGAACAACTTGGGACCTAAAAATTCAAGTGAATGTAGATAGAAACTTTATAAGAATACTCCTAGATTTGTAATACTAGAAACTTCACTGCAAAGAAATGTAGAGCAATGTCATTTATCCCAAACACCATGTTTTACCATACAGACATACTGTCAAACACATCTTCCACTATAGAATGATCCAGAACCTAAAACTCTAGATATGAAACCTCTAAATAAATTTTATCATCACATCCAAGCTACATGGGCACATCTTTAACCATAAAGAAATGTAGAGAAAAACACTAAACAACATTCTATCACACTAAACTCTCCTTTATTCAAAATTTCTCAAAAGCACTTGGAAACCAAGTGAACTAACTTCATCAACCAAAACTTTATAACACATCTACATCATCTACAATATGGAACATTTTCCAACTACAACAATCTTTTTCCTAAACACAAGTTAGACCAACAACCTCTGTAACTATATTGAAGTATGAAATCAATGGAAACACTAGCAACATTATGTTGACATTGATACCAACAACTTCAAACTTCCAACAAATCCAATGCTAAGGGTTGACATCATCAACATGATCTAGCACTTTATTCATACATGACATTGACATTAATGACAACATGCAAGAAACTCACAAACAACTCAAGCTTCCAACATTTCTAAACTTCTAAAACATGATCCCAATGTACACTCTAAAACTGATCAATACCACCCAATGATGTAGATCCTAGAGCTCTACCACTCTAGACTAGAAAATGAGTATGTGGGAATTAATCACACTTACATCAACATACATATGGATTGTTAAATATTCACTAGAATAAATATATCTCAACACACACTTTTGAATCACCACAAAATCCAAAAAATAAAGAAGTGTGAAGGTATTCAACCAAACTAGGATGGACACAATCTCCAATAGATGTCACTAATTAAAATATCCATCGAACACAATGAAATCATAATCTTACAATGAATGAGAATAACTTCAACTAGTAAATATACACCCAAAACTAGAGACTCATCTTCCTTACCCACCTAAAATATATTGAACCCTAAAATAAAAAGAAAAATATCAATCATAATATTATATTTTTATTTTTCAAGATTTTATAAAACACATAATATTCTCATTAAAACCATCAAAACGCTTCCTACATATCTTCCATTTAAAGAGAAACATATTTTGAAAAAAATGGTTTTTGGATACATACAACAATTTCAAATGAGAAAAACATAAACATTTAGTTTATATCATTTCATATACTATTCCTCGAAACCCCAAGAACACCTCAGCTCCCCTCCTCAATATATTTTATCAATTTAGACAAAGACATGCAAGTAATTCTTCTTCTTATCGAAACTCAACACATACAATGATCCTCTTCTTTTGTTTGCACAAATCAGATATGTGCACAACTATTTCCTTTCCACTCAAAAAATACATAAAAATAGTCATTCATTTTTTTCATCCATAAAATGCACACACTAATAATTTATTTGACAGCTAAAAAATAAACATGGACAATAATTTATTGTGATACTACAAAATTTAAACAAAAGATGTTTCTTTTGTATCCAAAAAATGCATACAAATTAATATTCTCTCTTGAAAAGAATTCTCCTTGCATAGAGATGTGTTCTACTAGTAAACCACATTTTTTAATCATTTACAATTTAGGAACTCGTTTGTAAACATATAGTATAACGTGTAGATTGATTCTAAATATCTTGGAGTGCATGTAAACAATCTAATACAATAATTATTTGATCCTCTCTAGGATATTATCTTGCATAATCCTGAGTGATATTTCTATCTTCCACACAAGGAAAAGGTCAAAAAATAAATGAATAGTTTTTTCTAAAATCATAGGGTGTCTTGTGTAATAAATTTATAAGGACAAGAATAACAAAAAGTAGATACAATTCTCACTATTCAATTTTATGTAACATAAAATATAGGATGATATATGATTACGATTATGTATTCTTATTAATAAAATAGCTTTACTTGCTTCCAAAAAAGACAATTCCACTAATATTTTTATTATTTTAAATAATAAAAAAAGTTATAAATAATCTTATAATTAAAATAAATTATATAACCTAAAATAGTAGTAGGAGGAGAGGCATTCAATTCTATAATTATGAAATAATATCAGTATAATAAGATGTCAAGATTTTGACTATGGAGCAATTTTTCCATCAAAATTTTGGATCATACTTAATGATCCAATAGAAAGATGAGAAATGACATGATAGTTAATGTGAAATAATATTTGTTAAAAATAAATGAAACATTAAAAAGTAACATAAAAATATATAATTTTTACTACACTTTTAAAATAAAGTAAAAAAACATAAAATTTACTAAAATAATGAATGACGGATTGTTGAAAAAGTAAGATTACAAGTTGCACACATAAATATATTATCAAAAAATAGCTCGTAAAACAAATAAAAAAAATTAAAAAAAATCTAAAATAAGAAAAGAAAAATATACATCCATATAACAGTTTTAATAGAAAATAAAATGAATATCAAGAAAAATACGTTCTTTTTAAGGAAATCTAAATTTCATTTTCTCATTTCCGCTAGTCAATAAGTTTCTAAAACTAGATAGTATATTTTTTGAAAAATCATATTGTTTTAATGTTAATTCCATTCTATCAACCACCTCTCATATAATTTTGAAGTATTCCTTATCCTGAGGATTTATTTTTATGTATGATTAGAAAATGATAATGATATCTTAATAATTAACATAATTTAGTCGATATTTATTACTACTATTTTAGAGAGAGCGACTAATAATTATTATTAAAAATTAATAAATAATATATAATATAAATATATAAGAGACCATTCATTAGGTAATATATATAATACAGAATCAAATTTATTTATTCATATATGTATAATAAAATAGTTTTTATCTAAAATAAAAGTACATAAAATGATTGTAAATTGAAATATTTTGATGTATTTAAAATACATATTATATTAAACAACCTTAAAATTATGTTTATTATAAAATATTAATTGTTCTTAGAGATATAACTACAACGATAATAATAGGTGGAATGATATGATAATATATTTTTAAAAAAACTTTTCAAAACTTACATATATGAAATAATGTCACCATAATTCAAAACTAATAAATATCTCTACACGTTTTTTTAAATATATTTTAAATATTTGAACATAAAAATTTAAAAATATTATTTTACGTTTTTTCTTATCAATATATTGCATATGAGTCACCCTTTTCAGGTTATCGATGAGACGACAGCAATTTTTTTATTGATAATGAGTTGTGAGAATTGAGATAGCAACATATCCCTCACAACCACTTATGCCGTTACACCAACAGTGCAAATACAAGATGACAATACTTAATGATATAGTATTCCACATATATATCACCGTAGGCTAAATGGTTTATCTATATCACTCCACCAAATGATGGCTTATGCCGCCAAATACCAGATATCTAAAAGACGGGGTGCTTAGCTCATAGCCGATTATTTAGAGGTTAATAATGAGCATAATCCTATACATCTAGGGACAGAAAACAATAGTGTAGTCTGTACCAGAGGGGCAAGTGAAAGTGCTGGTAGCATCGTCCTTGGCATAACTGTAGGCCTGGGGGCATTGATTCTTGAAGATCATCGAGTAGTTTGTGGGAGAGCAGTTATTAAGATAGGCGCCTGTGCAACAATACTGGTCGGTGTTAAAGACATTGCAGGCACTCTTGCATCCTCCATCAACCTTCAATTCAGCAGGGCACACAGCAGTCACGTCGCTTTTGCAGGAAGGGGCAGTGCACTGTCCGTTTGTAGGATTGATAGAAAGAGGAACGTTGAAGCCGTCCACCAGTGAGATATCGTAGGTGTCCTGGTTGCTCAGGGTGTACTCGGCCAGCGTGGTGGGAACGGCTCCGGAGACTTGGCAGCTCAGTAGGCCGTTGCAGTCTCCAGTTTTACAGGTTCCTCGCCCGCTCGCATCGAAAGAGCAGCCGGTTCGGCCCCAGAATCGTCCCGCCGCTGTCCCGGCCGGCACATTGACAGTCCATGTCTGACCCTGGTCCAGCTGCTGCCCTCCTCCGGGTAATCCTGCCGCCCAAACTGTGTACCCGCACTGGTTCCGTATATCAAACTTAGCTGCTCCCACCTCTGCGACACACACACACATAAATCCTTAGAGAAGTATATAGTATTCAACTTACCTTCTAGCAACTAACTAGACCACGTATAATGTTAGCAAAATATAACTTACCTTGCGTATATAGAGACATGACCAGTCCAGCCACGAGAACAAGTGCAAGATCTGATACGGTTGCCATTATACCTTCTCGATTGAATGAAAATGGATGCATGGGGTATATGAGGATTTATCATTTATATAGAAATCTCTCCGCCAGTTACGCAGGAAGCACGGACCCGGCTTCGGAAGCCGTGTATCTTACGACAGCCGCCTGTGAGCAATCGAACTACTTTGAAAATCTAGTTTGAAAGCTACTCCGTAAATATCTTTTCCAAAAATTTTGATCATTTTTCACAACCAATTATTATGATGTAAAAAATCAGAATAGAAGCCGTGTATCATATGGCAATTGTGGCTGAGCATTCAATTTTTTTTTTGAAGCTTCTAGATTTGATTGTGTAAATATATTTTTTATCAAAAATTTTGGATTATTTTTTACAATTCATTATTAGATAATTATAGAATCAAAATTTTTCTATCAAGATTTGTAATCATATTTCATGATTCATGATTATGATGTAGGGAGCCATCAATGTTTTAGATCATACTTTATAATTATGCACTACAAATCTTATTTTTATATTTGGTCTCTTCTTTCTGATAATGGACTATATAATATGCTCTCAACTAGTAATGAAATAAGTATTACACAATTAAATCTAAAAAATTTCAATAAATCCAATACTATAAACTGTAAATTTTTATTGCACTTAAATTTCAACTTTTCTTTACCATCTCATGTGACTTGATTTCAAATAAATAACTGATGTATCCATGTTCCAATTTAACTCAACTCAACTCAACTCAGACATCAAATCATATATATATATTAATTAATTAAAAATAAATTCACAATATATTTTAATTTTCAATCGAAAGCCACATTATCTCTGTAATTTTAAGCGTTATCAACATTCAGAGCATGAAGGTTTAAGTCAAAATCTACCTAATTATATTTAAAACAGTGAGCTGTTTCCTTATGATGCTTAAATAAGTGATGTACAGAACAATATGCACACACTCTAAACTCTATGGAATGCAGTCCTTCCGTGTAAAAATCTGTGCAACCTTTCGCGGTTTTTGACCCCTTTAATGAACTTGTTTTAGCAGCCTTTTAATATTATTTTTTCTATTTAATTAATTTAACTGTTTTTTATTCAAGGTAAATGAGGGTGTTTGGTTGGGCTTAAATACCTCTAAAAATTAGAATAGATTTTATAATAAAATTTAAAATATTAGAAAAAAAAAGATTGGGATTGAGAAAACAGTTTTTGGAAAATTTACCGTAAGCAATTCACCAAAGGAAAATTCACCATCTTAATATTTTTTAATATATATTTGAAATTTTTTTATTTTACTAAAAATATTAATGTGGTTAATTTTCCAATGCGGTGAATTGCTGGTGCTGAATTTTACTTGACCGTGAATTTTCTGTCGGTGAACTTTCCCCGCCAACAATTCAGAGCCAACAAATTCACTTCCAACAATTCATCCCTAATAAAACTTATGACCATAACAAATTCATTCCATAAAAAAATTCAATTTGTTGAATTTACCTGAAACCAACAATTATACCTTTAATTAATATAGACCTCTCAGAATCGATATTTCCCACTATCTTTCAAACAGATGGATACATTCGGTAGTCAGGGATGGGTTTATCATAATTTATACGGAAAAAAAGATCTCCGCGTTTTACGGTGGAAAAGGAAGCCAAGACCCGACTTCAAATCCGCCTATCCTATGAGAGTCCTAATTCTGTTTAAATTCGAAGGCTCATCAACACTCAGACATCTGTTTTGTTCTTTCTGCATTCATATACATTAATTGCACGTCTCCACATCAAAATATATTTTATGGTATTCAAGGCAGCCATCTGTGATTTTAAATTTCAAAACTTAGACAAGTTTCAATATTAATGACAATGCACGTGTTTATTGAGAGATGTTTTATATTTAAAGTTACCGACCAGTGAAGGCTCAAACATAGCCTCTTGTTCTATAGATAGTAATGATAATTTAATTATATTTAAATTTTGAGATATTATTAAAATATATTATTAACATATATATATTCAGTATTAATATATATAAAATACGTGGATTAGTAGGATTACGATTCAAATATAATGTAATAATAGTTCAATTAAGGTTCAATTATCATTATGATTCTACAATAGTATAGTTCAATTAGTGTTTAATTGAGGTTTAATTAAGGCTCAACTAGTAGTTACCATTTAATTAGTATTCAATTAGGGCTCATATATTATCATGATTCAAGAATAGTTAAGGTTCAATTAGTGCTCAATTAGAATTAGGGAGTGATTCAATTAGGGTCATGATTATGGCTCAAATAGGGTTTAATTAGGGTAAGGGTAGAATTCAATTTGGGTTATGGTTATGATTTATCAAGGGATTTATTAAGGAATAATTTAATTAGTATTCAATTACAATTAAAATAAGGTTGAATTAGGATTTGTATAAGTATACTATACTATTAGAGTATATATTATTAAGAATAACATTAATTATATTAATACAATAAACTATTATATATTGTTTAACTTATTAATTAAATAAAAAATAATAAACTAATAAGTTTAAATTTAATCAATTTATATTTGATGAATTGTAATTTTTAATATAATCTAATGATATTATATTATGATGCAACAATGAATATATGGTTACAAACACACAACAATAACATGCAAAATGGTTCCTCCAAATTGATATACCTCGACGTTTCCTATATAGATTATGTAGTAAGTAGATAAGCTAGTTATTAGAAAGTGTGCAATTATATCCTTCATAATAAAAAAGTAAGTAAATTAATATCACAAAAATGATGGAACTTGAGTATATTGTAAAGCATAGCTCCTTCGTTCAATAAGAAAGAAAAGGAAAAGCATAGTGTTGGATAAGAAGAAAAAAGTATAGCGTAGTACAAAAAATACAAGGCATACAGAACATACTCCTGCTTCCATTTAAAATCTTTTCTTAATTACGAAAATACAAAAAAATACTATTGGCTTATGAGTATGTACTCTCCATGAATACACAAAAGACTTTCCTCTGAACATCATCTGACTTCAATAAACTCAAACTTTTACACTCGCTGCAAATTTTTTTGGTATCGCCTACAAAAACATCTAAAAAGCTTAAATTCATCTTCCAAAAAACCAATGAATTTGTTTCTCCCTACAATTTTCTTTACAAATAGAGATACAACAATGACTGTTATTGATAGAAACCCTTGTTTAGCCAACATAAATCTCAATCATCTTGGGTTTCTCAGGCACAATCCTAGGCACAGTAATAGACAAAACTCCATCAATGTAGGTAGCCAAAATCCCGTCGACTTTAGCATTGCCAGGTAACGTAAATTTCTTGCTAAACCAGTGATTCACCTTCATTTCCACTCGCAAAAACTTGCACTCATCTTCACCTTCATCATCGTGTTTCCATTTACCCACTCATTTTATGACCAACAGTTTCTTGTTCTCCACTTGAACCTGCAAAAAATCTTGTCAATTAATAGAACAAAACACAACTTCAAATTAACAGAAGCGCAAAAACCCTTACCCGAGACGAGGGAAAATCCATTAACCTGAATGTTAGACTTAGTGAGCCCCAGAACATCAACGACTAAAACATAGTCTTTTAGTATTTGTTTGATATCCACATGCTCAAAAGCCACGCCCTTGCCATATTCATATGCTTGAGGGCTTACTAGATGTTCATATGAGCGGGGATTCAACAATTTCTCCACAACCTTGTCCTCTAGAAAGTTAAACAACTGAGTACAGCTTGCTGCATAACTGTCCTCCATAGCACGCTCTCATATCTTCCTTTACTATTTTGTCCATTTATTTTACAGAGAAATCCCTTTGATTCATTAAATCTCATACTAAACAAAAACATAAAGAAAAACTACAAAAAATGAAAAAACATAGTAGTTGCTCACTAGAAATTTTCTTCAAACGATATTCTTTGTACAAATTCCTCACCGCTTTAAATTTTGAGATATTAATAAAATATATTATTATACATAATTAGTTTATAAATATTATATTTAAATTATATATGTTTTATTATATTTTATGGTAATTATTAATTTAAAAAATATATAATATATTTAAATATTTTATATATAAATTAGTTATTGATTTGATAAATAAACAGTTGTTCAATTTGATTTAAATGATTTTAAGTATTTTTTTTTAATGTAAAAGAATCATTAATTTTTAAGAAATGTATTTCTTTATTTATTTTTTATTAAAAGTGAAATATAAAATGTAATTATTTTTACCATATTTACATATCTATAAATTATTTATTATTAAACCTATTAAAACAATATTGATGATGAGGGATATAAGCATGCTAAGAATTGTGAAGTAGGTGGTTATTAAGGAGGGAATAGAAGAAGTACTTTAAAGGTGGGTTGTCCTATATTGACTATATATTTGATTGCATCCAATTTATATTTATTTAGAATAATTTAGAAAGTGAAAGAGAAGTAATAAATGAGATAGTTAAAAAGCATCTACAATAAATGATTTTAACAGGTTACTATATTTGGTGCGCCATTGGCTTCTGGTGTATAGTCGGCTTCTGGTGTGCTATCAGCTTTTGCTTTGCTATCAACTTCTACTAGGTCATGTGTTGTTGGCTTGTAGGTGTCTGCAGATGGCTCGCCACTTACTATTGGTCCACTACTATCTTCAATTGTGTCTCTTGTTGGTTCATGACCTTTGCTAGCTGGGTTTGCTACTTCTGATTTTCCTCCTTTGGGGTCTAGGTCACTGCACCTGGATGTCCCTCTTTTGTCCCCTACTTCTTAGTCCTTTGCTAAGGTGGTTGGTTCTAGTCATAAAATCCCTTCTTCTTCTTTGCCCTCTTTTAAGGGTAAACCCTTATGGTGCTCTTCTTTTTCCCCTATTGTTATTTGTGGGTAGGAGGTGTTGGATAAAGAATATTATATTTCTCATTCTACTCTTATTTGTAGATTTAATGGTTTATGGCCTTCCCTTCCAAATTTGCACAAATAGGTTTTAGATTCTTGGAGGCCTATTATTGAGGATAGGATTGAACTCTATCCTTTGGTTAGGGGTTTATTGTGGCTGCTTTTCAATTTGAGGATGATAGGGCTTGGGTTTTGGAAGGGGATGTTTGGTTGTGGGGAAAACACTTGCTTTCTTTCTGGCCTTGGTTCCCTTCTTTCAACCCTCTTTCTAAATCTATTAGTGTTGTTCCTACTTAGTTCAAACTTCATAATCTGCCTCTTCAACTTTGGACTCCTTGCTTTGAGTCTATTGCAAATGCTATTTGTAGGTTTATTATGGTTGATTCATCTTCTCTTATCTTTGATCATCCTAATTTCCCCTGCATTCTTGTGGATGTTGATACCTTAAAAGATTTACCTAGGGAGTTCATTTTGATGGTGGGGGCTAGACCATGGTCTTAGATTCTAGATTATGAAGGCCTTCATTTCCATTGTAGGATATGCTTTTCTATAGGTCATTTGGCTATTAAGTGTCAAAAATCTTGTTGGAGTCATGCTACTTGGTGCAAAGATGCTCTTCGTGAGAATAGATTACTTTGGGTGAATCTTTGGATGATGATTCTAATGATGATTTTGGGGAAGATGTCTTGGCCCCTAAAGTCGTGGCTTCTTCTGTTGATGGTTCTCAGTTGTCTTCCACTATTTGTATTGGGTCTTTTGTACTTATTGTTGGGACTTCTGATTTTGTTCCCTTTGTTAGTGTTGTTGGTTCATTTGCAGTTGTTACTAATGTGGTTGGTTTGTCTACATTTGTTACTACAACTGGTGAGGCTACTATTGTTGTTGATGATGATTTAGCTAATGGTGTTGTGACTGCTAGTCTATTTGTAGCTCTTGGTTCTACTATTGGTTGTGGGAGTGACATCCCTAGTGCTCTTCCTTGTTTTCCTTTTATGGATTATCCTCCATCTTCCCCTTGCTCTAATCCTTCAGAGGATGATCTTTCATGGATGGTTGTACAAAGAAGGAAGAGAGGTCTTCCTATGCATAATCATTCCTCCCAGTCTCTTGTAAAGTTTACTCGTGGTGGTCAAAAGGATACATGAGTGGTTTAGCTCTCCTTCTCCCACTGTTGATTGTTGTTACATTTGGTTGCTAGTATTATTTGTTTATATTTTGAGTAGTTGTTTGTATCTTTTGTAGTTTTTGGGTTCTTAGATGTTATTGGTTGTATAGTGTTGTATCTTTTGAGCAAAATTTTGTGCCTAAAGTTGTAAAGGGTTTCGGCTCCCTTCAAAACCTATTTTTCTCTTATAATCAAAATAGGTTACTATATCTAAGTTATAAAAAAAATTGAATGGACCAATATTATAAATATTCATGAAGCAATTAATTTGTAAGAATTTAAATTCAATTAAAATAAATAAATTACAATAGAATCAAGAATATTCATTAGCAAATTGAAGAGTAAAGATTGTTGCATTGATCTCAAAATTTTCAAAGTTAAAAGAGAGTAAAAAATAATGTTACAATATCCAATATCCACAAACTAATGAATGGTTTATTCCTAATGGTTATCTAAAATTAATTTTCTATTATTGAAATGAAAGATATTATTATGGACACTAAATCACACATATGCTCATTGAATAAAATAAATTATTTTTACACTAATATTCAAAATATAAATAAATCCAATGAAAACTATTATTCATAAATAATTTATTAAAAATCAAATCAATAAAACAAATTAAATCATTCACAATCATAAATATATAATCTTATTAAATGAATAATGATTTAATTAGCTAGTAATAGTTTTTATCTCTCCACATCTATTCCACCATTAATGAGATAAATTTTTGTTTCAAGATTAAATCCTAGCCATTAATCCATCTCATTATAAATCTATAAATTGAGATAAAATCCTAGTCTTTTGAAGCATGTCTCTAGCATTAATTGAATGTTTAAGTCAAAATATATTTAATTATATTCAAAATAGCAAGTTGTTTCTTTAAGAGGCTTAAATGATTATTGTAAGGAATCTAAAATTAAAACCATCTAACATTATAAAAATGGACTTCTTTAGAATGGTAAACATACACTCTAAGCTCTATGGAATGCACTCTTTTCATTTTATTTTTTTCTAGAATCCTTTTATGGAATGTCCACATGCAACTTCTTAAGTGTGTTTTTTTTATTAAATTTGAGGAGTTGGAGTGTTCTCATGTAATTTTTTAAGTATGAAAAATTA
Source organism: Sequoia sempervirens (assembly GCA_007258455.2). Lineage (NCBI taxonomy): Eukaryota > Viridiplantae > Streptophyta > Pinopsida > Cupressales > Cupressaceae > Sequoia > Sequoia sempervirens. The sequence goes on from VDFB02224023.1 coordinate 53,138, forward strand.
AATTGGAATAATTTCTTATATTTTAATAAAGAAAATATTATTTATAAATTAAAAATAAGTTGTGGAAAAAATGAGGGGCTAGAAATAAGTAGCAATTGCATATTGTCAAAAAAAAATTGTCATGCAGCTCAAGGTTTCTTTCCATATTTTCTAATGTTTTCTTCCATTTTTTCTCTAATTGTTGAACAGAACAATAGGATGGCAAGACATAATGTCATCATTATCAATGCTAGGACTGAAAAATTGGACAAAGCTCAATAGGGGTCCTTGGTGGTTGACTTGGAAGAGGTGAAAGATAAAAACCAAGAAGAGGACATTGGGATTTCTAAGAGAACCAAGGCCAATCTAAAAAGGAAGGAACCTCCTATGCTGTAGATGATTCAAATATTCAAGAGAGGGGTTCAGGATATGCAGGACCCAGAGGCAGAGACCGAGTCTGTTCTGAAGACTCTGGGTTAGTTGTTGCTAGATTTTTGGCTTGCGTCCCAACAGTTTTTTGATTGAATTTCCTGGTAAAACCTATTTTTTCCTTTATCAAAAACATTAATATAAATTAAAAATATTTTGTTAAAAACAAGTAGAAAAAAAATATTCATGGAGTTGTTAGCTCCACTAATAATTCCTAAATAAGTTGACTAGTGGCTACTAGCCAATAAATGCTAAGGTAAATGAGGGTGTTTGGTAGAGCTTAAACTCTTCTAAAAACTTGTAATACATTTAATAACAAAATTTATAAACTTAGAAATAAATTAAAATTTGGGATTAAGAAAATAGTTCACTTGTAACAAAGTTGTAAATTAATAAAAGAGTGAATATTGTTTTTTGATTAATAAAGTAGGGTTAAAGGGCCCTGACCCAAACAACATGAAACAGGCCCCATAGAAAATAGATCAAGCCAAAAAAATACAAAGAAAGAATAGGCATTCTACCAAATAGAATAAGCCTATATGCCACCCATAGAGCTACAAACAGGAAAGAAAAACAACAACAACAAAGAAACCAACAAGACAAACAAAGACCTAATCTATAGGCCAACAATAGAGAAGTTGAAGCAACCGAGCTGGAATCCAATAATTTTTCCCCCAAAGGCTTGTCAATTGAGATAGAGTTCATCTTAGGAGTATGTTTCTTCATACACTATACCTCAATACAAGAAGAATCAGAATCAAGATTTGAATCATTTTGACAAGATAGGGAAGAATCCCCTTTAGAAAAGAAAAAACACCTAATGGAACAACCAAACCTAAAGCAGGAGTAGCTATAATTGTGGAAGAGACAAAATTATCTAGAATGGGAGTAGTAGGGGCCTTAAGGGAGGAAACATGCACAACAAGAAATTTTTTTTCTAAAATCTAAGTAGTAGTGTGCACATGAGTGGTAACATTAATAGCAATAGTCACTTTCTTTTGAGGAGGAGAAGGAGGCTTAGAATCCTCACCATCAAAAGAAGAGGAATTATCTAGGTACATAATTAGATGGTCCTTGAGGGAATTCTTCCACCAATCAGAAGAAGAAGTAGGATGGGATCTATAAGAGTAGTCATGAGCCAAGTTTTCAATAGAAAAACAATGTCTACAGTGAAATGGGATACCTTCACAGTCCATGAGCTGAGACAAAGACTAGTCATTCACTTGGAGCACAATCTCTCTAGGTAGTGCCTAAGATAAATCAACCTCCACCAAAATAAAAGCATAGGAGGTGTGTGAATAATTTAAGGAAGCCTCATCCACTTTCAAAAATCCAACAAGATCAATACCCATCCCTTGAAGAGTAGAGGGACCCCATAACTATAAGGGGAGATAAGGCAATCTCACCCAAACATGCATAATATATATGGGTTCCTTCAGGGGATTGAATGATGGAATCCATGGCCTCAAAGGTAGGGGATGAGAATCTCCAAACCATAGACCCTAATCTAAAATAGTTTTCCTATTCAAGTAGTGAATATTGTTAATAAGAAGAGTAAGAGGATGTTATGAAAGTATATTTATTTTACTTGATTAAAACTGGAAGGGATAGTACCTATTACAAAATAGTCATTGAGGCAACTAAGGAACTCATGAGAAGTGAGAAAACCGAAAAGACAAAAACACAAAATTAAGCTTAAAAATTTTGACCAACAAAAAACAATAGGAAAAGCACATAGAATTGAGACCAGCACAGAACCATATGACACCTACAAGTCTCCCAATATCTTGAGACCAACTTGATCACATTCCATTCCTAGGGTATAAATTTGAGCTTCTTTTTTAAAGTCATTGGCCCATACAGAATGGCCTTGGTATCCACCATTTTTCCCTTCTTTTTTTTACATATCACCATCTTGCCAACTATTCACAACCTTTTTCCCCAGGAAATTCCTTAATTCATCCTCAAAAACTTGAAGTGTAAGGGAAATTTTCTTAACAGTTTCCTTACTATAATCGGTGATGACCTTGAGGTATTGCATGGTTTTCTCTTGATTTTGATGGTTAGAATCAATCTTATTCAGTAAATTCTTTTTTTCTCGCTTTGTGCCAACAATGGAAATAAAATATTTGAGTTCTTTTTCTCACCTTTCCCACTTCTCGAATGAATTGACCAAAGAGGAAATTATGTCCCAATGCCCCTTGTTCTCCACCTCCCCCAACCATGATACTTTCTAGTGAAGAATCTTGCCCTCCAAAATTTGGATTCTTTCCTTAGCCATCACTAGTTGGCCCAAGAGCCACTTCATGATATCTCTTTGGATGTTGATTGTCTTTGATATTTCATTAAATTTTTTACGGAGGTGGTCACAAGGGTCATGAAATGACCTAGGTTTAGTGCTAGTTTCCTCCAGATTGATGCATAGATTGGGAGAATATCAAGTGTTAGGGTTATAAATAAGGGTTTTGGGCACATCATAGATATTCACATGAGAAGAAGAGTGAAAAGGAGAGTTGTTCAAGGTGTAAGGAAGCTAAGGTAGCTAAACAACTTCCTACACTAATCTTGAGAGGAGAATAATGAAAAAATTTAACAAAAATAATCACATTTATCATGCATACCACAATATAATTATTTACGTGGGGAAATCCTTTTGAGAGAAAAACACCACACTCCAAAAGCTGCCAAATATATTATTCACTAAATCACAAAGATTACAATATACTTGTAGAGCAAGCTTCTCACAGGAGTATTACCACCAGAGACCAAGAGACAACACAACCATTATTAGACTCGTAGAATACATCACCAACTACCACAATTGTAATACAATGCCCTTTGAAAATAGGGTTACATTATAGGGCACAAAAGACCAACAAAATATCACTGATTAGATCTAAAACCTAATAACAAATGATCCAGATTTACAATCTATCATTTTAATGTATGTCATCCATTTTAGGAGTTTCCTAAGAAAATTAACACACTCAGATTTCACTCCTCAACACTACCCCATGCTCCCATTGTATATTACACCTATCAGTGTAACTAGGATATATATATATATATATATATATATATATATATATATATATATATATATATATATATATATATATATATATATATATATATATATATATATCTTATCAACAATAACCTTTATATAAGTGCAAGGTTGAGACACATTTTCCCAAAAAGTCTCCCACTTATCAAACATCTTGCAAGAGCAATGAGATGGAGTAAACATTATCTCTTAATTGATAGGGGTCAAAAGTCCCATAGTCTCTGAACACCATTTGAACTTATCTATTCTCACAGGTTTAGTTAAATAACAAGCAAAATTCATCAAAGTCTCTACCTTAACCAACTTCACCATGTCATCTTTGACCATATCTCTAACAAAATGATACTTTACATCAATGTGCTTGGTTCTGACATGAAATGTTGGGCTCTTGGATAGACATATTAGTAGTGAACAAATCAACCATAGACTGATGCTTAGTTATCCAACTAATTGTTCCACCAAATAAAGTAAACACATAAGCAGTAGTGGATTTTCTACTATCAACATCACCTACCCTATTTGAATCCATATAACAATGAATATCAAGGGAAATCTCATCTTTAGTCATATTACTATGATAACATAAGGAATAATCTAAGGTACCACATAAATATTTGAATAGTCTTTTAACTAAATCCAAATGAACTTTACCAAGATTAGACATATATTTGAAAAGAGCTCCCACTTCTTGGACAATTTCTAGTCTAGTACAAACTATAGCATACATTACACTTCCAACTACACTTTATTAAGGAACTCTACTCATGTCTTCCATCTTTGATGGAGATGTACAACAATCTGAAATAGATAAATTTGTTCCAACTGACGCAAGAACACACAATGGTCTATAATCCTATATATCAAACCTCTATAGAATTGAGTTGACAAACTTACTTTGGCCAAGCCATAGCTTTCTGTTCACTCTATCTCTTTTAATTTCTATCCCAAGAATGTGTTCATCCATACCAAGATCTTTCATTTCAAATTTAGTAGCAAGTTGAGATTTCAATTATGAAATTATACCTTTCCCTCTACCAATAAATAACATGTCATCAAAATATAATACAATAAATAGGAAATGATCACCATAAATTTTATAATAAACACAATAATCTAATTTAGAATGCTCAATTACCAAAATCAACACATATGTATCAATTTTTTGGTACCACATCCTAGGACTCTGTTTTAAGCCATACAAAGATTTGTTCAATTTGCAAACCAATTTACTTTTACCTTTCACCATATAGTGCTTTGGTTGTATCATATAAATATCCTCCAAATCCACATGAAGGAAAGCAATGTTTACATACATTTAATCAACCTCTAAATCATAATCAGCAATAATAGAAATAAAAAATATAATGGATGTCATTTTTGCAACAAGAGAAAATATCTCACCATAATTGACACCCTCAACTTGATAGTAACCTTTCACAACCAACCTTGCTTTGTACTTCTCAATACCTCCATCTGAACAAATATTTTTCTTGAACACCCTTTTGCAACCAATAGGTTTTCATCCTTCAGGAAATGGTACAAGATCCCATGTATCATTCTTTCTCAAAGATGTCATTTCTCCATCCGTAGCAATATTCTAGGATTCTACATCATTCATACAAATAAGAAGGGGAAAAATTTTAGGGCTATGTAGGGGTTGTTGGTTATTTTTTAAGAACCAAACTGATCTCTAGACATACCTATGGATTTTTCCATTTCCAATTATTAATAATACTAAAGGGATTTTCCAATGAATGAATAGAGGCTGATAAACTTCTTTTCCTACTCTTTGGGCTCTATGAAAATTGGGAGGGTGATCCCACAATGTATCTCTAAAAACCTTTTACAATTGTAACCAAATAGATTGTCAATAACAAATATCTCTCATGATACCACTTAATAGTAACATTAAATAAGTTGGGATCTTATTATGCTAATGTTATATGAGTTGATTATGAGATAAAAGAAACCTGAAAGAACAAGTAACAACAATATTTGTTATCAAATTCTATGGTTAAAAGATTGAATAGTAATGAACCAACACTGCAAATGTAACACTAATATCCCGCATGAACCAATGTCTTTATTGAGAGCACGGAGTCAGTTTACCCATTGACATGAACTAATAATAATTCAAATAATAAAACACATAATGCCAAGAAATCTTGCATTACAATATTTCTCAGTGACTTCAGGATTATCACTTCTTACAAATATCCTAGCACATAGTAATCACGAGTTATCATTCTCATATAAGCATTTACATCAATTCATTGAATCTATAAGAAAACATGAAACTAAATATCCATCAGATAATGATAGAGACAAATGAAAGAAATCCTTGATTACTTTCAATCATAACTCATAACACACATACATGGAGAGAGAATAACCATGAAACCAATATTAATATGTATCATAAAATTCTATACCATTACTAGTCTTACATGTATAAGTATGAACTCCAAAATGAACTTAAAAAAAAGACCCTAAAACTTGCTTCATATTTTCTTGATAACACTAACAGTATCAACTCAAAATTTTCTAACTCTCATTCTTCTGGTCCTGAATTCCTTCTTATAGAGATGAAGGAGAAAAAAAAGCCTCAGACTAGATAGCACACATGTCATGATCTCATAGGACTGCTTGTAGCAATATTCCCTTCATGGTTACGCTTTAGTCTTCAGGTGAAGCAAATAAACATGAGGAAGAAATATCCTCAAATATTCATGGAAAATAGGCCCCACCTTAAAATACATCATTAGTTTGTTATAGTAGTCACAAAATATTCTCCATGTGTTCCAAATGCAAAATATAAGGAAATCAAAACAACAAAACTTACGAAACAAGGAAAAGAAAGCAAAAAAAAGGTCAAAGACCATTTAATCCACACTAGTAGCATGTGCTAATCACTTTGAGCATTGAGGAGAGACCAATATTTTACCATGTTATATCAAAAGCCTAATATGTATTATTTTCAAGCTATGTATTATTCTTCTCATATCCATTATTCTCATTATTCACTCTATATACTTCTCCAACCAAACATTGTACTCTTCCTCAGTGGGCCATTTAACACTCAATAAATCCTACACCTTATTAGTATACTGGGAGTACCTTGCATCAATTAAAAATATGGCTTCCTTAACAAATATATCCATGTTTTACTCAATCTCTACCATCATATCAATGTATGAATTGAGCAAGAGATAATTAGTGACAAATAAATGCATCATAGTAGCATTAAACAATCCTCCCAAATCTTCCTTCCAAGTGTCAAACATATGTAATTCACCCTTGAAATTCAATATTTGAAGAATACCATAGTTCTCCATTTCCTTGAATATTTTCAACTTGCTTTGGAGTTGTATTCCAAATTTTCCATGGAAGTGGTTATCTCATTTATTGAGTCAATAGTCTTCAAGATGTCAAGAATATTTGTAGGTGCCTCAAGATCCTCCCTTATTTTTGGTGTCATCTCTTTCAAAGCACTTACTCTAGCAATCCAGTTATTCCACTCATTCCTAAAGGCTTCCTATACTTGTAGATACTTTGTATTTGCCTCATGAATTTTTTTATATGTGGCCCATACTTCATTAGCCTTGTGGACCAACTTGGTTACTCTATGCTTAAGCACATCCCTAAAAATATCATTGGCCACCTTGGTTGTCTCTAATGTGGCCTGCTTGACATTTTCCTCTTTAGTAGTTAACTTTCCGCTTAAATCATCAATTTTGAGGGCTAAAGTCTCTCTATCATGTGTAGACATATCAAATGAGGAAGAGGGAGAAGGTTGGGTCACTATATTTTGGGTAGCTTGAATGGTAGCTCCTATTCAACTCAATTCATTCAAAGACTTATTATATTCCTTGACCAAAGATTCACATTTCTTTTGAGAAATATGTGCAGTGTCCACACTAAGAGTTGTAGCATGTGTAGTTAATTTAGCTCCTTGGATCATAGTTATGTCAGTAGATCTTTTGACCACTAGTGAACCCATGACCTGTTCAATTGGCCTAGCAACCTCATGTTTGTTAGTATTAGGTTTGATAGACCAAATTGCAAGGTTATGTAGCTTTGGACTATACCTAGAACCAAATACTTTATTCTCAAACTGATCTTCAGATATCAGAGCTTGAGGATCTCTTCTAATTGCATCATAGGCTACGACAGTTGTGATAGTATATCTTGGTAATAGCATAATTCCACTATCCTTAACAATTCTATGAGCTTCAATAGGAGTAATGGATACAATTTCAGCCTTAATATTTTCTTCTACTTTCTTAGCTTCCTTCTGATGAGGAGGTTCAACATTAACTTGAGTTGTTTCTAGTCTCTCTTTTATTTCCTTAATCCTTTGTTGGATCATAAAATCCTAAAACTCTTTGGTCTACACAAATTTATCATTAGCCAATAACTCATCACACTCCCTAATTTTGGGATCATCATCATTTTCTCTATCATAATGCCACTAGACAATCCTATCAAGAGGAACATATGAACTATGAGTCTTCAATATGGAGAAGGGGAAATTTCCACTCAATTTCTTCATTTCCCAACACATGTTATGTCACTTGTTCCTCCTTGACCTCCTAAACATCATCAGGCCCTTTTGGGATATCCATAGCTTGTTGTTGTCATTGTTGCTCTAGGAGGACCCAAGCTCTATCTACAAACTCCTTTAATTTTACTTTAGATTGACCAGACTGATAGTCCCTTATCATAGTAAAGGCCCTCTCCAAGGGATTTGCAATTTCATTATATGGACTATTGTAGAAGGCATTCCTTTTCATAAAATTTTCTCCTCAAGGTTTGTCATAGTTGTCCATTCCCTTTTCCTAGCCATAACAACCTCATCACTTGTCATATTTTTTAGTACATCATTTTTATAGAGAAATTGATTATGTATGATGCCTAAGTTGTTTTTTCTTCTCTTTCTAGCGACAAATGATTCTAGATCAAAAAATCTAACCACATCTATAGGCATTATGAGATTATTCACCATAATGCCCAATTTCTCATACCCTTCAGGAGCAATGACCTTAAAATAAGCAAAAGAGGATTGCGGGTATACCAAAAATCCCTTTTTGACCTTTCTAAACATTTCAAAATCCATGAATTCCATTCGCCACATGGGTTCCATGAAATCCAACCTGTCTGAGACATACAAGGGTAAATAATGGGGTGCCACTTTAGCTCCATAAACACTGATCAAAGTATATTCAGAATGTAAAAACCAGTCAACCCAATTGTGTGTGGGTACAAAACTTGGTACATCCATTGGGTGCATGACATTTTTGATTTCTGGAGAAATTTTGAATCTAGATGACACACCAAATGACTCTAAGATACAATGTCTTACAATATTGGCAAATAAAATGTAGTTAGAATTGGAGAAATCCTGATCCCAAATATATGTCCACATTTGCACAAGGATGGCCTCATTTTCACTGTTCACAATTCTTATATTCAATGTTATTTTCCACTCATAATATCCTTCCCACAAGAGCATGTGCATTAGTAAGAAATAATGGAAATATAAAGGGAGTGATTCCCTTTTCAAATTGAGAAAATCCTCATGCATTTATTAGGCAACAAAATTAGCATAATCAAAACTAGTGTTTTGATTGTATTCCTGTATATCTACCACCATCCTAACAAATTAGGGGCTATTCTAACCTCAAAATTCTGAGCTAGCACCTAGTTCAGAAAATAATAAGTGTTCTTGAAATAGTCTTGAAATTCTTCACACTCAAAAGGCTCAACATCTTCAATAGTGATTTTTTTTTTTGTTCTTTCTATGTCGCACAAGTATTGCTTCTCTATATGCAAATTTTCTTCCTTGATATTCAACATACAAGTTAGCACACTTGAACTTTGTAGTGTAATTGGGATTCAACCCAAGGGTATGTGCAGGATCATCATGGAAAAAATAGGCCCTTAAGTGGAAAAAAAATCAAAAAAATAAAAGTTAGGCAAGTTGATGTAAAATTTTGAATAAGTTATCTATATTATTTTAAAAATATGTAACAATAGAATTTGTAGAAAATTGAATGTAGTTTCTAAACTACTAGGTTTATTTTTTTTAAAAATCTATTTGATGAAAGTTTGAAATTTCAATGCAGTAGTACTTAAATTTTAGAGAAAAAATAAGAAGTGGGTGTCTATCTAACCACCTTAACCATAATAAAATGATAATATTATTTTATAATATTTTAGATATGAGTAGAGGACACATGTCCTGATGTGATGCATATTTTCATTTTTTTTTTCCAAGTAAATAGTTAATTATGATTTTTTTATTAAAACTTTTAAAAAATATAAAATCTCGTATGTCTAACCACCTTAACTTGGTCAAAAATTCATGAAATTCAATTTTTTATTTTTTAATCCTATAGTGTGTGAAGCATAGAATGTGACATTTTTTTAGATTCAAAAAATGTGATACTATTTGAAATCTATAGATGTCTTTCAAATAGCCTATCAATCAGGACTTTAGTCATAATTCAAATAGAAAATGAATAATAATAATTTATTAAATTCAAAGTAAAGCATAATTTATATTGGTGGAAACTTGAGAATCTCCTTTTAAAACCCTTTTCATTTCACCAATTTTTGGTAAAAAAATAGTCGTCAGTCACATACCCTACACATACCTATCATATTGCCACTTTTTGGCCCATCATGATCTTGCACATACCCCCAAACATGTCCAATATTTTATCCTTAGTCACCTCTAGAATTATATTACCATTCTCACTTTTGATTTTCCTGTCAGTAGGGTCATAGTTCCTTGCTAGCTCCATCATTAAATCAACCTACACAAACACATTTGGGACTACTAGCTTTCCCAGGTTCAATCCCCACAAAAATCATGTAGGCTTACTAGAATTTCACCTGTTGAAAGCATACTTAAATAATTGCCATCCACTTTGGGGTTGGGGTTTCTCACCAATTTCGCCAACATTATCAATCAACCTAGTGGTAACAACTTTTCTTGTGGGCATTTTACCAATTCATCACCCTCCCTCTCTAATACCTCCAAAAGTTTCTTGCATAAACTTTTATGTTTCCTTCTTTGCACTTATTGACCTTATGGAAGCCACAGGGGTACTGCGAAAAGCGTTAGACACAACTACTAGTTTGGGATTGGCTTCAACTGAAGCATGCTGAGTTTTAGGTCTTTTGACCCTTTTTTACTTTGGTTTTCTCTTGTGTCTAAGACTAGACTCACTAGGCTCTGCGTCACTCATTTTTGTAACGTGAATGGAGACTAGGGTTTACAATTTCTTATGGCTAAACAAAACCCTACACAATTATGACAAGGTAAAACTCTACTATTGAATAGGAAAAATTTCTTCACAATTTAGGCAGTGCTCAATTATCATTTGAATTGAAATCACCAGAGAAAGACTAAATTGCATTTTCCATCAATTTTCTTATCAAATTTCATGGGCGTTCATCCTAATATCTTAATTAATAGGAGGTATTATTTTTGCTTACCTAGATGAAAACTATCTCACCTTAGTTGCAGATAATCTTTGGAGCTTCCCTTCCAAATTATTTAGCCTCTGATATTCCTTCCACTAGCCAATGAACTAGGATGCACAATAGACCTGATATCTACTTTCAGTTACAACTAAGATGGGAACATGTCACCGTTAATATTTGATAGTAAGCTTGTGCAAGTGAACTGACAAGTAGTCGTTCAATTTTGAACCTTGATCATTGATCCTTCAGCTTTAAAACTACATGAATGGTTGAAATCCACCTCGCTACTTTACTCTCTGCTTTATATGAAATCCTTAAGATTCCAACATGTTTCCTCTTCATCTAGTAGTTGTCACCAATCGTTGGTTCACTTCTTTCTCTTCCATCTTTATCAGCGATGCAAGTACCTTATGTGACAAAATCTTAGCCCTTGGATCTATAACTGGCTTCCCAATCATCTTCATCCCCATTGCTCCTCATTGGTTTAACTTTGTATCTTGAATCCCATTAGAGACAAGAGATGCAAGCACCATAGTTTGACATGTACTCTTGCATAACATTCAATGATACAAAAGACATCGTAAATAGGATGCAGTGAAGTTAGGAAGAGAAAATTCCTTGTAAGGGACCATATCACTCATCGCTAATCATAACCTTAGTGCTCAAAAAAATCCACGAGGTGTGATATCATTGGGAACTCATAATCTCACTCATCGCTAATTGTAAACAATCCCTTTACAACATACTAGAGATGAGTGATGAAACTAGGATCATGAAGTTGGAAGTCATTGCTTATCGCTATTACAACCTTAAGAACTCAAAAAACACTAGTGATAAGAGATCCCATAAGAACCTCACTCATTACTTATCATAGATAGAAGCTCAAAGAGCAATTAGTGATGAGCGATACCAAAAAGATATCACCTCATCGCTCATTGCTAGTTTAAAACATTATCTCAGAAGTGATCAACAATGAGTGATAAGGACATAAGGTTAGATGAACTTACGTCAAAACTTTTATTCACATGTTGAATAAGTTGTTATGATGGAGGGGACTTCCTAGGATGATATGATAAATAAATGAAAACTCAAAAACCCCAGAAACATATTATGGCTTAGTTTTTCTAAACTCGTGATGAGGAAATCATCTGCCTAATAGAAAGTATTAAAATAGTGACTGAAAGAAGGTGATAGGGGGTCAACAACCAAATAGAATGCTTAATTGACATTAAGGAAATTAATTCTAAAACCCTCCTAAATGAAACAAGGGTTTAAGATGGGACAATGAGAATTAAGGTTCCATCAGTGGCTCCGACTGGGGACGTATACCTCTACCAGGCGTGGTGAGATCACTAGAATCTCAAGTTGAAGCATACCAAAATGTGGATTAAAATCAATGACCCAAACTGGGGAACTACCTAGACAAGGTAGCAATCCCCAAAAAAAAACAAAAGAAAACACACTATATACACAATATACTAAAAGAACATACCTGGAAGATAACATACTTAGGAGAAGTATGGATTTAATAATTGTCCATGTACTAGTAGCTCAAAAAGTTCACCTATTAGGCTCGGAAGAAAATATGAATCTTCTTCATGAGTGTTGGCTATTAAGTCAGGGCCAATCCATAATGCTTCAAATTTTCCATGTTTTCCCTTATCCTAAACTCTTGGATTCTAGGCTAACACCATGATGTTAACTTCAAATTTCCCAGGGGAAGCTTTTCTATCATATAAGTGCTTAACCTGCAATTGCATCTTCAAGTTTTTATCTTGAGCCTCCCTCCTAGATTCATCCAACTGCACCAAATTATTTATCATGTGTTGCATATCATCAAAAATTTCACTATCATATTCCTACACAAACTTGTACATCTTGAGTAGGTTATTTTGTGGTAATCTTTCCTCCAGACCATACACTAAACCAACTGGTGAATAACCAGATGCCTTTTTCATAGTCACTCTATATGCCTAGAGTGCCAATTTTAATTTTGAGTCCCAAGCCTTTTCGTTCTTCTCCATAATTCTTTTGATTATCTTCATCATGCTCTTATTGCTAGAATCATCTTGACCATTTCCTTGGGGATGGTAAGGTGAAGAATAAGAGACTTTTATGTCGTGCTTCTCACAAAAATCCTTGAATTCATCTAATCTAAAATACATAGCATTGTCTAAGATAATCCTTTGAGGGACTCCAAATCTGATAAGAATATTATTCAATAGAAAATCAACTACCACCTTGCTTGTTGCCTTCTTTGTAGGTATGGCTTCCACCCATTTTGTAAAGTAGTTAGTAGCAACAAGAATCCATGAGTGACCTCCACTATATTTTTCTAGTATCTCCTAGATGAAATCAATTCCCCACTATTGGAAAGGGGCTTCAACAGTCATAGGTATGAGTGGCAGATTCCCTCAAAGCTTCAATTTTCTTGAAAATCATCGACAAGCATCACAAGTTTTAACAAATTTGTGGGAATCTTCAAATATTGTAGGCCACCAGAATCCAGCTCTTAAAATCTTGTGTATAGTGGTCTACACCATACAATGACAACCACACACCTCATTGTGCATTTCTTGCAGAAACTCCAATGCTTGTTTTCAATCCAAACATTTCAAAAGTACTCCATCCAAGATTCTCCACTATAGCTCATTATCAATGATCACATACTTAATAGCATGTAAATTCAATGTTCTTTTTTCATTATCAGCCATATCAATAGGACATTGCAAAGTTTGCAAATACTGGATAATTCTTTTGTACCATCTACATGCTTGCATATCATAGAGAGGTGCTACATCAACTACTTTAGTTTGATTAGCTTGATTGGCTTCTAAAATCACCTCTTCCATCAACTTGGGTAGGCCTTGTCCTCTTACTAACTTGGTAATGTGAACCTCAATGTTGAGTTCTTGAATCCTGTTGATCCACCTACATCTTCTACCCTTTGTCTCCTATTGAATAAAAATGTCCTTCACACTTGCACTTGGTACAAAAGAAACAATTGTAGCCCCTTATAGGTAAGTCCTAAAATTATTTATAGCCTTTACCAAAGCATAGGCTTGTTTCTCAGTAGTGTCATACTCATTTTTTGTAGTAAAACAATGGCAATAGTATGAAAAGAAAAAAAAAGAGAAAATGTGCATTGGTTTAGAGAAGTTAGGAGACTTCAAAATTGGAGCCTCTTTAATAGCTTATTTTATCTTCTTAAAATATTGACTGGGCTCTTCACTCCAAAGTACCTTTTCACCCTTCTTCAACATATTGAAAATATGTCTTGTAATCTACACAAATTTGGTTACAAATCTTCTGAAAAAAATTATTCTCCCAAGAAATGACTAGATACCCTTGACATTTCTTAGATCGGGAATCTTGTCAATAGTTGCTACTCTTTCAGGATCTATCCTTACTCCTTGCTTAAACACCATATGTCCTAGTAGTTTTCCCTCGGTGACCCCAATGGCACATTTCTTCAAATTCAAAGATATTCCATACTCTAGTGACCTGGCAATTTTTTTTTCTAAATGCATGAAATTATCCTCTTCCTTCTTAGAATAAGTGGTCAAGTCATCTTGATATACAGACATAAATAGATCAATAAAATATGAGAAAGCTACATCCATAGCCCTCAAAAAGGTAGCACCAACATTTGTTAAGCCAAAAGGTATCCTTACATACACACAAGTACCCCAAGGAGTAGTAAATGTAGTCTTGTATTGTTGAAACTCCTTCACTTTTACTAGATTATACCTTAAGAAACCATCCATCATTGAAAATAGCTCACACCAAGTTACATTTTGTAACATGCCCTCCATGTTCAGTAAGGGATAATTATCCTTTAATTAGGATACATTCAGTTTCCTAAAATCAACACAAAGTCTTATATCCCCATTCTTTTTTCTCACTAGTACTAAATTGGATACCCATGAAGAATGCCTAATGGGTTTTATTATACTAGCCTCCCTTAACTTTATCAACTCCTCCTGCATCTTGGGAGCTATCATAGGATTAATGGATCTTTTCTTCTTTCTGAAGGGTTTTGCATCCTCTTTCAAAGGGATTTCATGTTGAAACAACTCCTCTTTGTAAGCTTTCAAGTCATCATATGACCAAGCAAAGAGATGCCTATACTTTCTCAACAAGGCAATTATCATGACCTTCACCTTTGGTTTCATCATTTTTCCTATATGAACCTTCTTTGGGGAATTTTTAGTTCCCAAGTTCACTTCTTCTAAGTCTTATGGGTGGGCAACAAGTGCTTTGGACTTATTGGTTTCTTGATTATCAAAGACCCTTTGAAGCACTACAAGGCCTTTGGGGATTTTGTTTGTTTTCAATTAGATGACCTCTTTTCTGAACATTGTGTCCTGTCGATCAGTATTTTCTACAAATCCACTAAAATTAATCTCTTGTCCTTTATATTTTTTAGCACATTTTAGGAATATAAGGATATCCTCATCATCATTAAAAAATTTCCAATTGTACACATTGTTAGGGATAGAGGGCCTTATTTTTATCTCAACCTTTGAAATCCCTATGAAATTTATATCATCAGGTCTTAATGGAGTATTAGCCAATGGATCAACAACTTTTTTATGTCCTCTCTCCATCCATTCTATTCCAAAAGAATCAAACTGTTCAATGGAGTCCCAAACAACATTTCGGTATTGCCTTAGTCTTTTATTTTTGCAAGCATATTTGGCTCTTACCTAGGATATTACTAACTTAGAATCACCAATTACCATTTTTTTTTATTCCATGTTTTTCAGCAAGTTTCAATCCTAACAATAAGGATTCATACTCTATTATGTTATTTATACAGACAAAAGATAGTGTAAAAGAAAATGTATAAGTACTTCTACTTGTTGCTACTAGTAAAATCCCTACACCAGATCCATCTTTATATCTCACACCATCAAATTAAATCTTCCATAGCCCTTATTTATTATACATCCTTGAAACTTCATTTGCTATAGGTGCAAGAAATCTTTCAATATCCTTTGGTACTTCCTCTACCCTAAATCAACCAATGTTAGTGTCTATGAAAATAATTGTGTCATCATCAGGGACATATTCCAACATATGTGGGACCCTAGATTCTCTCATTACTTGGATATTCCTTCCATCAATGGGAAATGTGGCATACGACATATCACACAGCTTACTGCCTCCCATAGATGCACTCCATTTTAGTGATAATAAAATTCCATAATTAGGTGGGATATCAACTACAACCACACTAATTTTAAATTCCTTATTAGGGAAATATGTTAACCTATATGGAAGCTCATTTATCACACCAACCACAGGGACTTCCTTGGCATCCATGGCATAACACTTACCATGAGTGCTATCAAATTTTAACCCTAATGCATTCATGCTTTTAACTGGAATGATGTTGTTTGATGCACCAGAGTTAATAGTAAAATTATTTATGAAATTCCCCCCAACTATCAAAGTAAGAAAAAATAGATCTATCTTATCTGGACAAGTATTCACAGAATTTCCAAGAAAAATGTGGGGAATCTCAGCAATTACTCCTTCATCTTCCTTACATTTTTTGTCCTTATCACTTATTTTTGAAGGATCAAGTTCCACTAAATCATTACTGGTTATAGCAGCACCAGTGATAAGGGCCACTGCCTTTTGTTTGTGTTCTTCTATCCTCATCATTTCAAGAATGGGTATATACACTTTAACTTGGCTAATTAATTGAAATATGTCAATAGGAGTATATATGGTAAATTTAATTGAAGGTATACCTAGTTTGTGGCTATTTTCCTTCTATTTATTTCTAGTTGCTTCAGCCTTATGTTTAGTATCCTTCTTTACAGCTTCAGGAACTTGCTTCTATGTCTTTAATTTTTAAGCAGAGAATTTGTGTCTAGGAATAGCTTTTAACTTGCCCATTCTCTTGGCCCAAATTTTATCTCCCTTGTCTTCTTTCTATTTGAGAGCTTCTACTTTTTTATCAAGTTCATGTTCCTTTCCCTTAGTTTTTTTTTCTTTGATGAACAGACTGATAGGATTACCTTTTTCACCTCTGACAGTTCTATTCCTCAAATGATAAGAACCTCTAGCTTGAGCAACTAAGACAATTGTATACTATACAATTTCTTCCACAAAAGGCCTTCACAATGAGACACCATCTTCAATCACCTCCAAATTGTAGGCCTCATCAGAAAGGACTTGTTGATGATATATGTTAGCAATTTGCCTTTGATTGTCAACATCTACTTCAAAAGAATCTTCATCAAAAGAACATTCATTATAGGCAATATTAGAATCACCCACTATCATAAGCACATCATCCTCCTCTTTATCTTACTGATGACATTCCTCAGGCATGTTATCTTCCATCTCCACAATCTGTGCCACTGCACACTATTGTGAGGAATGTGGCATTTGGCAAGTCATACACCAAGGTATCTTTGACAAAATTTCCTGAATTCTTTTGCCGAGGGTCTGGAGGAACTTTTTTTTGGGAATTTCCTTTATTATTTGAGATAGGCTTCCCATTATACCAATTGGTATTGTAAGGGTGGTCTTGCAACCTAGGGGGTCTCTCATTCATTTGGTAATTTATTTGTTGGGCCTTCTCTTTCTTTTCAATTTTATGATTGATGGTTTTCATGAAGCTTTCAAGCTTGTCTTCAATGGTTTACCCTTTAGTGCTTGAATTATTTTCTTTCCTTTTTGAAAATTTGAAAAGTATTGGATCATCTCATCTTGCAACTTTACCATTTTTTTTGCTGATGTTTCCTCTTAAATATTGAGGACACTTATCTAGTAGATGATTTAACTCATCTTTGCATCAAAAGAATTGTAGTAATTTACCAAGCATACATGATCATTTAAGTGTAAATGAGGAGGAAATATTTTTCTAGCCTTTTGGAACCTTGTATTAAACTCATCAATGGATTCATTGGACCCTTTCACAATATTGCTGAATTGATTCAACAGAAAACTTGAATCAGTCTTATCACCATATTGTTCTCTAAAAACCCTTATGAACTCTTCCCAATAGCTAATGCTCTCAGCAAGTAAACTTCTATACCATTCTCTGGCATCCTCAAAAGGAGACTGCATGAATAATTTCATCATGACATCTGCTGCTTCTACCTCAAAGTCATCCATAACGTTAGTGAATGATTTGAGGTGGTCTTCACCACTTAGATAATTATTTCCAGAGAATTTTACTAGAGCAAGCCTAAAATCTTTAGGGAATGGATTGGGATAGTGAGGTATTCCAGTGAAACATAACTATTGGTATTTGTCTACTTCAAGTGGTCTCCCAGTATGTCTATCCCTATGATCATCTATGTGTTCATCATTCTTCCTACTATCAGAGTAGCTATCATCCCTTTCATTACCACTTTCACCATCACCTCCTTCTTTCCTACCTCCTTCATTATCTTCAAAGTGAGACTTATCATTCTTAAATATTTCCTCCTCCACCACCATTTCCATGATTTCCACTACCACTTCCCCTAGGGGTATGTCCATCAGATTTCCTTTTCTGCAACACACTATTAGTATGTACAGAATTTGAGGCTTCTGGTATGTGAGTGGTCATTTGAAGGAATGCAATATTTCTAACCACTTCAATATTAGAGGCTATTATTTCAAATTTTTTAAAATCTTCTCTCAACTTTTCACCTTCCAACTGTAACCTCACTATCTTAGGATTTGGGGGTATGTTAGATGGGGTTGGATTAATTTTGGCTTTATTTGTGGGGATTTTAGTAAATGAAGTATTGGTTTTATCATTGGTTTTGAATGTAGTTTTCTTGGGTGGGTCAACAGGTCTCTTCCCATGATCTACAAATGATGCTTTCTTAGTAATAAAAGGAGGATTTGAGGCTTTAGTGGTCAAGACAGATGTAGTATAAACTGTATCAGTAGTTGAAGCTCCCATTGCGACTATTGCTCCAAGAATATCATCAGTCATCTTAGAAATATTTTCCTTAGAGGTTCTATGCCTTGTGGCTTCCTCTCTCATCCTCTCCAAATTTCTCCTTCTAGCATCTCTCTCAAGTTGCTTAGCTCTAATCCTATCTTCCTTTTCTTTCAAATCTTTCTTTCTTCTTTCTTCTTATTTTGGGAGTCTTAACTCTTCTTCTTCAATGGATTTCATGTCATTATCTATATCTTCCTCATTTTCCAGAATATCTCCATGTTCACTTGGGGCAGGAGTAAAGTAAGGTTGGTCAGCGGGATCTTCCTCAAGAGAAAAGTGGACTGGATCGAGAAAAGTGGACTGGATTATCAAGGTATTTACCTTGTGGCTTAAAATTCTTTCCATTGAAAATGGACCCAATTCTCAGGGTTGATGACTCATATAATTTCTTATTCTTTCCCAAAAACTCCCACCTATCCTCCTCTCTAGAAACATTTCTCTTAGTATCAAAAACTTCTTCTACTAGAAAAATTCCCTGGTCTATCTTAGATTATTCAACATTATGTCCTTCTTCATGGACATTTTCACTACTTATATCAACATGAAAAGAAGGAGATATATCAGGATGGAAATAAACAGACTTACTTGATTCAGAGTGTTTCTTGACCCATTCAGGTTGCTTTTCCTTTGTAGTTTTAGATTCTTCCTTCTGCTTAGGATGCTTCTTCATATAACTTCTAGTCTTCCTCATAATTTCAAGTACTGCAAAATATTTTTTGCTATTTTCTTTTGGGGAGTTAATCTTCACACTAGTACTAGAGAGCTCAAAGTTGCCACCTAGGATATTGGGAAACAAAAAGTGATTGCACTTTGATTTTGTACTTGTTACTCTAGAAAATATTTTGAACATTACCTAGGATATAAGTAGTGAAAATGTCCATGAAGAAGGACATAATGTTCAAGAATATAAGATAGGCCAGGGAAGTTTTCCAGTAGAATTTTTTGATACTGAGAGAAATGTTTCAACAGAGGAGGATAGGTGGGAGTTTTGGGGAAAGAATAAGAAATTCTCCGAGTCCTTGACCCCAAGAATTGGGTCCATTTTCAATGGAAATAATTTTAATCCATGAGGTAAATCCCTTGATGAGCTCATCCACTTTTCTCTTGAGGAAGATCACACTGACCAACCTTACTTTACTCCTACCCCAAGTGAACATGGAGATATTTTGGAAAATGAGGAAGATATAGATAATGACATGAAATCCATTGAAGAAGAAGAGTTAAGACTCCAAGAACAAGAAGAAAGAAGAAAGAAAGATTTGAATGAAAAGGAAGATAGGATTAGAGCTAAGCAACTTGAGAGAGATGCTAGAAGGAGAAATTTGGAGAAGATGAGAGAGGAAGCCACAAGGCATAGAACCTCTGAGGAAAATCCTTCTAATATGACTGATGATATTCCTAGAGTAACAATCACAATGGGAGCTTCAGGTACTGATACTTATAATACACCTATCTTGACCACTAAACCCTCAAATCCTCCTATTATTACTAAGAAAGAATCATTTTTAGATCATGGGAAGAGACCTATTGACCCACCCAAGAAAACTACATTCAAAACCAATGATAAAACCAATACTTCATTTATTGAGATCCCCACAAATAAATCTGAAATTGATCCAACCCCATATGACATACCTCAGAATCTTGAGATACTGAGGTTGCAATTGGATGGTGAAAAGCTGAAAGAAGATTTTAAAAAAGCTGAAATAATAGCCTCTAATGTTGATGTGGTTAGACAGATTGCATTCCTTCAAATGACCACTCACATACTACAAGCCTCGAGTTCTGGACATACTAATAGTGAGTTGAAGAAAAGGAAATATGATAGATAGACCCCTGGGGGAAGTGGTGGTGGAAATCATGTAAATGGTAGTGGAGGAAGAAATAAGAATGATAAGTCTCACTTCGAAGATAATGAAGGAGGTAGGAAAGAATGAGGTGATGGTGAAATTGGTAACAAAAGGGATGGTAGCTACTCTGATAGTAAGAAGGATGATGAACACAGAGATGATCATAGGGATATACATACTAGGAGACCACTCCAAGTATACAGATACCAATAGTTATGTTTCACTGGAATACCTAGCTATCCCAATCCATTCCCTAAATATTTTAGGCTTGCTCTAGTAAAATTCTTTGGAAATAATGCTCTATGTGGCAAAGACCACCTCAAATCATTATGTCATGATGAAATTATTCATGTAGTCTCTTATTGTGGATGCCAAAGAATGGTATAGAAGTTTAGCTACTAAGATAATTAGGTCTTGGGAAGAGTTCATAAGGGTTTTTAGAGAACAATATGGTGATAAGACTAATTCAAGTTTTCTGTTGAATCAATTCAACAATATTGTGAAAGGGTCCAATGAATCTGTTTTTGAGTTTAATACAATGTTCCAAAAGGCTAGAAAAATATTGCCTCCTCATTTACACGTAAATGATCATGTATGCTTGGTAGATTACTACAATGATTTTGACTCAAAGATGAGTTACCATTTGCTAGATAAGCATCCTCAATCTTTAAGAGAAGCTTTTAAGATGGTATAACATATTAAAAAATTTAGCAAAACAACTAGTAAAGTTGGCAGATGAGATGATCTGAGACTTTTCAAAATTTCAAAAAGGGAAGAAAGGAATTCAATCACTAAAGGGGGAACCATTAAATACAAGCTTGAAGGCTTCATGAAAACCATCAATGATAAAATTAAAAAGCAAGAGAATTCCCTACTAAGAAATTACCAAAGGAATGAGAGACCTCCTAGGTTGCAAGAACACTCTTACAATACCAATTGGTATAATGGGAAGCCTACCTCAAATAATCAAAGAAATTCCCAAAATAAAGTTCCTCTGGACCCTTTGCAAAAGAATTCAGGAAATTTGTTTAAAGATACTCCTTGGGGTATGACTTGTGAAATGCCACATTCCTCACAGTAGTGTGCAGTGGTATAAATGGTGGATGTGGAAGATAACATGCCTAAGGAATGTGATCAGAAAGATCAAGAGGATGATGATATGCTTATGATTATGGGTGATTCTGATATTTCCTATA
>VDFB02224023.1:75209-87935 GCA_007258455.2 Sequoia sempervirens
AAGGCTAAAGCAACCAGAAATCAACAAAAAGAAAATAGCCACGAACAAGGCATGCCTTCAACTAAATTTCCAAAATATACTCCTATTGACATGTTTCAATTACTTGGCCAAGTTAAAGTGTCTATACCTTTTCTTGAAATGATGAGGATAGAAGAACACAAAAAAAAGGCAGTGGCCCTTATCACCGGCACTGCTCTAACCAGTAATAATGTAGTAGAACCCACTCCTTCCAAACCAAGTGATAAGGATAAAAAGGGTAAGGAAGTTGAAGGAGTAATTGTTGAGATTCCCCACATTTTTCTTGGAAATTCTATGAATACTTGTCCAGATAAGACAGATCCAATTTTTCTTACCTTAATAGTTGGGGGGGATTTCATAAAGAATTGTATTATTGACTCTGGTGCATCAAACAATATCATGCCAGTTAAAATCATGGATGCCTTAGGGTTAAAAGTTGATAGTACTTAGGGAAAATGTTATGCTATGGATGCCAAAGAGGTCCCTATGGTAGGTGTGATAAATGAGCTTCCATATAGGTTAGTAGCTTGAACCCTGATAAGGAGTTTAAAATGAGTGTGGTAGTAGTTGATATCCCACCTAATTATGGAATGTTGTTATCATGAAAATGGAGTGCATCTATGGGAGGCAGTATGCAGTGTGATATGTCTTATGCCACATTTCCCATTGATGGAGGGAATATCCAAGTAATGAGAGAATCTAGGGTCCCAAATATGTTGGAACATGTCCCTAAAGATGACACAATTCTTTTCATAGACACTGACATTGGTGGATTTAGGGTAGAGGAAGTACCAAAGGAGATTGAAAGATGTCCTGCACTTATAGCAAATGAATTTTCAAGGATGTTTGATAAAGAAGGACTATGGAAAATGTACTTTGATGGTGTGATCTCTAAATATGGATCTAGTGCAGGGATTTTACTAGTATCACCAACTGGAAGTACTTATAAGTTTTTTTTTACACTATCTTTTGTCTGTACAAATGACATAGTAGAATATGAAGCCTTGTTATTGGGATTGAGACTTGCTGAAAAACATGGAATCAGAAAACAAATGGTAATTGGTGATTCTAAGTTAGTAATATCCCAAGTGAGAGCTAAATATGCTTACAAAAATAACAGACTGAGGCTATACCAGAATGTTGTTTGGGACTCCATTGAACAGTTTGATGCTTTTGGAATAGACTGGATGGAGACAAGACAAAACAAAGTTGTTGATCTACTGGCTAATATTGCATTAAGACCTAATGATATAACTTTCATAGGTATTTCAAAGGTTGAGATAAAAACAAGGCCCTCTATCCCTAACAATGTGTACAATTGGAAAAATTTTAATGATGATGAGGATATCCTTAGATTCCTAAAATGTGTTGATAAATATGAAGGTGAGGAGATTGATTTTAGTGGATTTGTAGAAAATACTGATGGAAAAGACATAATGTTTGTAAAAGAGGTTATCCAACTGAAAACAAACAAAATCCCCAAAGGCCTTGTAGCACTTGAAAGGGTCTTTGATAATCAAGAAACCAATAAGGCCAAAGCGACTATTGCCCACCCAAAAGACAAAGAAGAAGTGAACTTGGGAACTGAAAATGCCCCAAAGAAGGTTTATAGAGGAAAAAGGATGAAACCAAAGGTGAAGGCCATACTAATTGCCTTGTTGAGAAAATATAGGCATGTCTTTGCTTGGTCGTACAATGACTTGAAAGCTTACAAAGAGGAGTTGTTTCGACATGAAATCCCTTTGAAAGAGGATGAAAAACCCTTCAGACAGAAGCAAAGACCAATTAATCCTATGATAGCTCTCAAGATTCGGGAGGAGTTGATAAAGTTAAGGGAGGCTGGTATTATAAAACCCATTAGGCATTCTTCATGGGTATCCAATTTAGTACCGGTGAGGAAAAAGAATGGGGATATAAGACTGTGTGTTGATTTTAGGAACCTAAATGTGTCCTCATTAAAGGATAATTATCCCTTACCGAACATGGAGGACATGTTACAAAAGGTAACTGGCTATGAGTTGTTGTCAATGATGGACGGTTTCTCAGGGTATAATCAAGTAAAAGTGAAGGAGTCTGAGCAATACAAGACTGCATTTACCACTCCTTGGGGTACTTATTTGTATGTAAGGATGCCTTTTGGCTTAACAAATGTTGGTGCTACTTTTCAAAGGGCTATGGATGTAGCTTTCTTAAATTTTATTGATCTATTTATGGTTGTATATCAAGATGACTTGACCACTTATTCTAAGAAAGAAGAGGATCATTGTGTGCATTTAGAAAAGGTTTTTGTCAGGTCACTAGAATATGGAATATCTTTGAATCTAAAGAAATGTGCCTTTGCAGTCACCGAGGGAAAATTGCTAGGACATATTATGTCTAAGGAAGGAGTAAGGATAGATCCTGAAAGAGTAGCAACTATTGACAAGATTCCCCAACCAAGAAATATTAAGGATATCCATTCATTTTTTGGGCAAATAATTTTTTTGAGAAGATTTGTAACCAACTTTGCAGAAATTACAAGACCTATTTCCAAAATGTTGAAGAAGGGTGAAAGGTACTTTGGAGTGAAGAGCCCAGTCAAGCTTTTAAGAAGATAAAACAAGCTATTAAAGAGGCTCTAGTTTTGAAGTCTCTTGACTTCTCTAGACCAATGCACATTTTCTCTTTTGCTTCTTTTCATACTATTGTTGTTGTTTTACTACAGAAAAATGAGCAAGGTTTTGAACAACCAATTGCATTTTTTAGAAAATCTTTATAGGCTGCAGAATTGAAGTATGACACTACTAAGAAACAAGCCAATGCTTTGGTAAAGGTTGTAAATAATTTTAGGACTTACCTACAAGGGGCTACAATTATTGCTTTTGTACCAAGTGCAATTGTGAAGGATATTTTTACTCAGCAGGAGACAACATGTAGAAGGTGTAGATGGATCAACAGGATCCAAGAATTCAACATTGAGGTTCACATTACCAAATTAGTAGGAGGACAGGGCCTAGCCAAGTTAATGGCAAAGTCTAATTTAGAATCCAATCAAGTTAATGACACTGAAGTAGTTGATGTAGCACCTCTCTATGATATGCAAACATGCGGATGGTACAGAAGAATTATCCAACATTTGCAAACTTTGCAATGTCCTACTGATATGGCTAACAATGAAAAAAGAATGTTGAAATTACATGCTATTAAGTATGTGATAATTGATAATGATTTATGGTGGAGAAGCTTGGATGGCATACTTCTGAAATGTGTGGATGGAAAACAAGCATTGGAGCTTTTGCAAGAAATGCACAATGAAGACCACCACACACAAGATTTTAAAAGCTAGATTCTGGTGGCCTATAGTCTTTAAAGATGCCCACAAATTTGTTAAAACTTGTGATGTCTGTCAACGATTCTCAGGAAAACTAAAGTTTTCAGGGAATCTGCCACTTAGACCTATGACCATTGAAGCCCCTTTCCAACAGTGGGGAATTGATTTCATCAGGGAGATACTAGAAAAATCTAGTGGAGGTCACTCATGGATTCTTGTTGCTACTGACTACTTTACAAAATGGGTGGAAGCCATACCTACAAAGAAGGAAACAAGCAAGGTGGTAGTTGATTTTTTGTTGAATAATATTCTTATCAGATTTGGAGTCCCTCAGAGGATTATCTCAGACAATGTTATGTGTTTTAGATCAAATGAATTCAAGGACTTTTGTGAGAAACACGACTTACAAGTCTCTTATTCTTCACCTTACCATCCATGAGGAAGTGGCCAAGCTAAGTCTAGTAAGAAGAGCTTGATGAAGATAATCAAGAGAATTATGGAGAAGAACAAAAATGCCTGGATTTCAAAATTAAAATTGGCAATCTGGACAGTTAGAGTGACTGTGAAAAAGGCCACTAGTTATTCACCTGTTGGTTTAGTGTATGGTCTGGAGGAAAGATTGCCACAAAATAACCTACTCAAGATGTACAAGTTTGTGCAGGAATATGATGGAGAAATTTTAGGATGATATTTAATATAGATAAATAATTTTATGCGCTTTGGTTGAATCTAGGAGGAGCCTCAAGATAAAAAAATTGAAGATGCAAATTGCGTGTTAAGCACTTATATGATAGAAAGCTTCCCCGTGAAATTTTAAAAGCATTATCGACAGTCTCACTTGATAGCTAGCACCTACTTAAGAAGATTCATATTTTCTTCAAAGCCTGATAGGTGAACTTTTTGAACTTCCAGTACATGGATAGTTCTTAAAGCCATACTTCTCCTAAGTATTTTAGCTTCCATGTACGTTCTTTTTGTATATTGTGTATATAGGTGTGTTTTCTTTTGTTATGTTTTTTGGGCTTGCTACCTCATCTGGGTAGTTCCCTAGTTTGGATCCTTGGTTTTAATCCATGTTTTGGTCTACTTCAACCTGAGATTCTAGTGATCTCACCATGCCTGTGAGAGGCATACATCCCCAGTCAAAGCCACTGATGGAAACTTAATTCTTAGTTTCCCATCTTAAACCCTTGTTGCATTTAGGAGGGTTTTAGAATTAATTTCCTTAAAGTCAATTGAGTGTTCTATTTGGTTAGTGACCCCCTATTGCTTGCTACCGATCACTATTTTAATACTTTCTATTAGGCAGCTGATTTCCTCATCATGAGTTCAGAAAAACTAAGTTGTAATATTTTTTTGGGGTTCTTGAGTTTTCATTTATTTATTGTATAATCCTAGGAAGTCCCCTCCATCATAACAACTTATTGAGCACATGCATAAAAATTTTCACTTAAGTTCAGTTGACCTTATGTCCTTATCACTCATCATCAATCACTTTTGAGATAATGTTTTAAACTAGTGATGAGCGATGAGGTAATATCTCTTTGGTATCACCCATTGCTAATTTCTCTTTGAGCTACTCTCTATGATTAGCGATGAGCAAGGTTCTTATGGGATCACTTATCACTAATGTTTTTTGAGTTCTTAAGGTTGTAATAGCGATAAGCGATGACTTCTCACTTCATGATCCTAGTTTTGTCGCTCATCGCTAGTATGTTGTAAAGGGATTGTTTACAATTAACGATGAGGGAGATGATGAGTTCCCAATGATACCACACCTTGTAGATTTGTTTTGAGCGATATGGTCCCTTACGAGGAATTTTCTCTTGCTAACTTGACTACATCCTATTTGTGATGTCTTTTGTATCATTGATTGTTATGTAGGTGTACATGTCAAACTATGGTGTGTGCATCTCTTGTCACTAATGGGAGTCAAGATACAAAGTTAAAGTAGTGAGGATTGATGGGGATGAAGATGATTAGGAAGTCGGCTATAGATCCAAGGGTCGAGATTTTGTCACATAAGGTACTTTCATCACTGATAAAGATGGAAGAGAAAGAAGTGAACCAACGATTGGTGACAACTACTACATCAAGAGGCAATGTGTTATAATCTTAAGGATTTCGTATAAAGTAGAGAGAAAAGTAACAAGGTGGATTGTCAACCATTGATGCAGTTTTGAAGCTAAAGGATCAATGATGAAGGTTCAAAATTGAATGGCTACTTGTCAGTTTTCTTGCGCAAGCTTATTATCAAATATTACTGGTGACATGCTCCCCTCTCATCCATAACTGAAATTAGATATTTGGTTTATTGTGCATCCTAGTTCATTAGTTAGCAGAAGGAATACCAAAGGCCAAAAAATTGACAAGGGAAGCTCTAGAGATTATTTGCAACTAGGGTGACATAGCTTTCATCTAAGAAAAACTAATACCTCCTATTAATTAAGATAGTAGGATGAAAACCCATGAAATTTGATAAGAAAATTGATGGAAAATGCAATTTAGTCTTTCTCTGGTGATTTCAATTTGATAATTGAGCACTGCCTAAATTGTGAAGAAAATTGTCTTCTTCAACAGTAAAGTTTTATCCTGTCATAATTGTGTAGGGTTTTTTTGGTCATAAGAAATTGTAAACCCTAATCTCCATTCACATTACAAACATGAGTGACCTAGAGCCTAGTGAGTCTAGAGTTAGACATGAGAGAAAACCAAAGCAAAAAAGGGTCCAAAGACCTAAAACTCAACATGCTTTAGTTGAAGCCAATGTCAAACCAATAGTTATGTCTAACCCTTTTCCTGGTACCCTTGTGGCTTCCACAAGGTCAAGAAGTGAAAATGTGGAAATAGAAAAGTTAATGTAAGAAAATTCTGGAGGTATTAGAGAGGGAGGGTCATGAATTGGTAAAAGGAGCACAAGACAAGTTGTTACGACTAGGTTGATTTATAATGTTGGCAAGATTTGTGAGAAACCCTAGCCCCAAAGTGGATGGAAATTGTTTAATTATTCTTTCAACATGTGAAATTTTAGTAAGCTTGCATGCTTTTTGTCTGGATTGAACTTGGGAAAGCTAGTAGTCCCAAATGTGTTTGTGGAGGTTGATTTAATGGTGGAGCTAGCAAGGCACTATGACCCTACTGATAGGAAAATCAAGAGTGAGAATGGTAATATAATTCTAGAGGTGACTAAGGATAAAATGTTGGACGTGTTTGGGTTGAATCCCAATTACACTGCAAAGTTCAGGCATGTTGACTTGTATGCTAAATATCAAGGAAGAAAATTTGCAGATAGAGAAGCAATACTTGTGCGACATAGAAGGAATAGAAAAAGTTCATTGTTCAAGATGTTGAGCCTCTTGAGTGTGAAGAATTTGAAGACTATTTCAAGAACACTTATTATTGTTTGAACTAGGTGCTAGCTCAAGATTTTGAGGTTAGAATAGCCCCTGATTTGTTTGTTGGTGATGGTGGTAGATATACAAGAATACAATCCTAACACTAGTTTTGACTATGTTAATTTTGTTTCCCAACAAATGCATGAGGATTTTCTCAATTTGAAAAGGGAATTGCTCCCTTTATCTTTCCCTCATTATTCCTTACTAATGCACATGCTCTTGTGGGAAGGAGATTATGAGTGGAAAAGAAAATTGAATTTAAGAATTGTGAACAATGAAAATGAGGCCATCCCTATGCAAATGTGGACATATATTTGGGATCATGATTGCTCCAATTCTAACTAAATTTTGTTTTCCAATATTGCAAGACATGGTATCTTAGAGTCATTGGGTGTGGCACCTAGATTCAATCTTTCTCTAGAAATAAGAAATGTCATGTGCCCAATGGATGTACTAGGTTCTGCAGCCACACACAATTGGATTGACTGGTTTTTACATTCTGAATATATTTTGATGAAGGTTTATGGAGCTAAAGTGGCACCCCATTGTTTACCCTTGTATGTCTCAGAAAAGTTGGCTTTCATGGAAGTCATGGATTTTGAAATGTTTAGGAAGGATAGAAAGGGCTTTGTGGTACACCCCCAATGCTCTTTTTCTTATTTTAAAGTCACTACCCTTGAAGTGTAGGAGAAATTCAGCATTATGGTAAATAATCTTAGAATGCCTATAGATGTGGTTAGATTTTTTTATCCAGAAGGATTTATGGCTACAAAGAGAAGAAAAAAAAATTAGGCATCATACATCACGAATCAAGCTCTATAAAGATGGTGTACTAAGAAATCTAACAAGTTATGAGGCTGGTATGGCTAGGAAGAGGGAATGGACAACTATGACAAACCTTGAGGAGAAAATTATGAAAATGAATGCCTTCTACATAAGTTTGTACAATGAAATTGAAAATCCCTTGGAGAGGGCCTTTACTATGATAAGGGACTATCAATCTAGTCAATTTATAGTAAAATTAAAGGAGGCAATAGATAGAGCCTAGGTTCTCTTAGAGAAACAATGACAACAATAGGCTATGGATATCCCAGAAGGGCTTGATGATGTTTAGGAGGTCAAGGAGGAACAAGTGACAGAAAATTTTCCAAGAAATGAACAAATTGAGCAAAATTCTCCCTTCCCCATATTGAAGAGACTCATAGTTCATATGTTCCTCCTAGTAGGATTGTCTAGTGGCATTATGACAAAAAAAATGATGATGATCCTAGAATTAGGGAGTGTGATGAGTTCTTGGTTGATGATAATTTTTTTATGACCAAAGAGTTTTAGGAGTTTATGATCCAACAAAGGAGTAAGGAAATAAAAGAGAGACTACATACAACTCGAGTCAATGTTGAACCTCCTCATTAGGAGGAAGCTGAGAAAGTAGAGGAAGAAAAGATTAAAGCTGAAATTTCAGCCATTACTCCTACTGAAGCTCATACAATTGTTAAGGATAGTAGAATTATGCTATTACCAAGATGTGCTATGGAAACTTCCACAGCCTATGATGTAATTAGAAGGGATCCTCAAGCTATGAGATTTGAAGATCAGTTTGAGAATAAAGTATTTGGTTCCAGGTATAGTCCAAAGCTACATACCCTTGCAATTTGGTCTATCACACCTAATACTAACAAACATGAGGTTGCTAGGCCAATTGAAGAGGTCATGGGTTCACTAGTGGTCAAAAGAGCTACTGACATAACTCTGATCCAGACAGCTAAATTAATTGTACATGCTACAATGCTTAGTGTGGACACTGCACATATTTCTTAAAAGAAATATGAATCTTTGGTCAAGGAATATAATAAGGCTTTGAATGAATTGAGTTGAATGAGTGCTACCATTCAAGCTTCCCAAAATATAGTGACCTATAGCCTTCTCCCTCTTCCTCATTTGATATTTCTACACAAGATAGAGAGACTTTAGCCCTCAGAATTGATGATTTAAGAGGAAAGTTAACTACTGAAGAAGAAAATGTCAAGTAGTCCAAATTAGAGACAACCAAGGTGGCCAATGATATTTTTAGGGATGTGCTTAAGCATAGAGTAACCAATTTGGTCCACAAGGCTAATGAAGTATGGGTCACGTATAAAAAAAATCATGAGGAAAATATAAAGTATCTACAAGTACAGGAAGCCTTTGAGGAATGAGTGGAATAATTGGATTGCTAGAGTAAGTGCTTTCAAAGAGATGATGCCAAAAATAAGGGAGGATCTTGAGGCACCCACAAATATTCCTAACATCTTGAAGACTATTGACTCAATAAATGAGATAACCACTTTCCATGGAAAATTTGGAATACAACTCCAAAGCAAGTTGAAAATATTCAAGGAAATGGAGAACTGTGGCATGCCTCAAATATTGAATTTCAAGGGTGAATTACATCTGTTTGACACCTAGAAGGAATATTTGGGAGGATTTCTTGATGCTACTATGATGCATTTTTTTGTCACTAATTACCTCTTGCTCAATTCAAACATTGATATGATGGTAGAGATTGAGTAAAAAATGGATATATTTGTTAAGGAAGCCATAATTTTAATTGATGCAAGGTACTCCCAGTATACTACTAAGGTGCAGGATTTATTGAATGTTAAATGGCCTATTGAGGAAGAGTACAATGTCTGGTTGGAGAAGTATACAGAGTGAATAATGAGAATAATGGATAGGAGAAGAATAATACATAGCTTGAGAAAAATACATATTAGGATTTTGATATAACATGGTAAAATATTATTCTGCATGTGCGTGATAATGATGGGCCAAAAGTGGCAATATGATGGGTATAGGTCTCCGATGACTTCTTTACCCAAAATTGATGAAATGAAAAGGGTTTCTAAAGGAGATTATCAGCTTTCCACCAATATAAATTATGCTTTACTTTGAATTTAATAAGTAATTATTATTCATTTCTATTCAAATTATGACTAACGTCAGGATTGATAGATCCGGGATTGGAAAAACATCTATAGCTTTCAATGAGATCACATTTTTGAATCAAAACATGCCACATTCTATGTTCTCGTGATAATATAGGATTACTAAAAAAGAAAAAAAATTGGAATTTCGCGAAGTTTTGACCAAGCAGTGGTCGAAATACAAGTTTTTATATTTTTAAAAGTTGTAATAAAAATTACAATTAATCATTTACTTGGAAAAATATGCATCACATCGACATGAGTCCCTCTACTTATATATATAAAATATTATAAAAATACTAACATTTTATTGTGGTTAGGGTGGTTAGACAGACACCTACTCTATTTTTTTCCTTTGAAATTTAAGTACTAATGCATTGAAATTTCAAATTTTCACCAAATAGATTTTATTTTTTTTAAACAAAACCTAGTAGTTTAAAAATTACATTCACTCTATGTAGATTCAATTGTTAAATATTTTTAAAATAATATAAATAACTTTATTCAAAATTTTAATGCCAAGTTGCCTAACCTCTGATTTTTTTGATTTTTTGCCACCTCTTATGGGCCTATTTTTTCCATGATGATCCTGCACATACCCCCTCTCTCCTCAATGCTCATAGTGATTAGCATGTGGTGCTAGTGTGGATTAAATGCTCATTGACCTTTTTTTGCTTTCTTTTCCTTACTTCGTAAGTTTTGTTGTTTTGATTTCCTTATAGTTGGCATTTGGAACACATGGAGAATATTTTGTGACTACTGTAACAAACTAATGATGTGTTTTAAGGTGGGGCCTATTTTCCATGAATATTTGAGGATATTTCTTCCTCATGTTTATTTGCTTCACTTGAAGAATGAAGCATAACCATGAAGGGAATATTGCTACAAGTAGTCCTATGAGATCTTGACATGTGTGCTATCTGGTCCGAGGCTTGTTTTTCTCCTTCATCTCTATAAGAAGAAATTTAAGACCAAAAGCATGAGAGTTTGAAAATTTTGAGTTGATACTATTAGTGTTATCAAGAAAATATGAACCAAGTTTTAGGGTCTTTGTTTTAAGCTCATTTTGGAGTTCATACTTATGCATGTAAGACTAGTAATGGTATAGAATTTTATGATACATATTAATATTGGTTTCATGGTTATTCTCTCTCCATGTATATGTGTTATGAGTTATGATTGAAAGTAATCAAGGATTTCTTTCATTTCTCTCTATCATTATCTGATGGATATTTAGTTTCATGTTTTCCTATCGATTCAATGAATTGATGTAAATGCTTATATGAGAATGATAACTTGTGATTACTATGTGCTAGGATATTTGTAAGAAGTGATAATCCTGAAGTCACTAAGAAATATTGTAATGCAAGATTTCTTAACATTATGTGTTTTATTATTTGAATTATTATCAGTTTATGTCAAAGGGTAAATTGACTTTGTGCTCTGGATAAAGACACTGGTTCATGTGGGATATTAGTGTTACATTTGCAGTGTTGGTTCATTAATATTCAATCTTTTAACCATAAATTTAATAATGAATATTGTTGTTACTTGTTCTTTCAGGTGTCTTTTATCTCATAATCAACTCATATAACATTAGCATAATAAGATGCCAACTTATTTAATGTTACTATTAAGTGTTATCATGAGAGATATTTGTTATTGACAATGTATTTGGTTACAATTGTAAAATGTTTTTAGGGATACATTGTGGGATCACCCTCTTGATTTTCATAGAGCCCAAAGAGTAGGAAAAGAAGTTTACTAGACTATATTCATTCATTGGAAAATCCCTTTAGTAATACTAATAATTGGAAATGGAAAAATCCATAGGTATGTCTAGAGATCAGTTTGGTTCTTAAAAAATAACCAACAACCCCTACATAGCCCCAATATTTTTCCCCTTATTTGTATGAATGATGTAGAATCCTAGAATATTGCTATGGATGAAGAAATGACATCTTTGAGAAAGAATGATACATGGGATCTTGTACCATTTCTTGAAGGATGAAAACCTATTGGTTGGAAATGGGTGTTCAAGAAAAAGATTGGCTCAGATGGAGGTATTGAGAAGTACAAAGCAAGGTTGGTTGTGAAAGGTTAATATCAATTTAAGGGTGTCGATTATGGTGAGATATTTTCTCTTGTTGCAAAAATGACATCCATTAGATTTTTTATTTCTATTATTGCTGATTATGATTTAGAGATTGATTAAATGTATGTAAAAATTGCTTTCCTTCATGTGGATTTGGAGGATATTTATATGATACAGCCAAAGCACTATATTGTGAAAGGTAAAAGTAAATTGATTTGCAAATTGAAGAAATCTTTGTATGGCCTAAAATAGAGTCCTAGGATGTGGTACCGAAAATTTGATACATATGTGTTGATTTTGGAAATTGAGCATTCTAAATTAGATCATTGTGTTTATTATAAAATTGATGGCGATCATTTCCTATTTATTGTATTATATTTTGATGATATGTTATTTACTGGTAGAGGGAAAGGTATAATTTCATAATTGAAATCTCAACTTGCTGCTATATTTGAAATGAAATATCTTGGTATCGATAAACACATTCTTGGGATAGAAATTAAAAGAGATAGAGTGAACAGAAAGCTATGGCTTGGCCAAAGTAAGTTTTTCAACTCAATTCTACAGAGGTTTGATATATAGGATTATAGACCATTGTGTGTTCTTGCTTCAGTTGGAACAAATTTATCTATTTCAGATTGTTGTACATCTCCATCAAAGATAGAAGACATGAGTAGAGTTCCTTAATAAAGTGTAGTTGGAAGTTTAATGTATGCTATAGTTTGTACTAGACTAGAAATTTTCCAAGAAGTGGGAGTTCTTTTCAAATATGTGTCTAATCTTGGTAAATTTCATTAGGATTTAGTTAAAAGAGTATTCAAATATTTATGTGGTACCTTATATTATTCCTTATGTTATCATAGTAATATGACTGAAGATGAGATTTCCCTTGATATTCATGGTTATGTGGATTCAAATAGGGTAGGTGATGTTGATAGCAAAAAA
>VDFB02224023.1:88035-143947 GCA_007258455.2 Sequoia sempervirens
TTTCACCAAATAGATTTTTTTTTTAAAACAAACCTAGTAGTTTAGAAACTAAATTCAATTTGCTACAGATTCTATTGTTACATATTTTTGAAATAATATAGATAACTTATTGAATTTTTAATGTCAAGTTGCCTAACTCTAATTTTTTCTTAATCTTTTGCCACTTAAGGGCTTGTTTTTTCCATGATGATCTTTCACATACCAACTAGGCTTACTCATTCTCATGGGGAATAGCACAAGAACTAGAAAATATCAATTGTAAGAAAATTTTCGCAAGTTCTTTCTCTTGAATTGAATTTATAGAAAAGAAACCCTCATAACCACAAAAATTTTACTAGCCCAAGTAGGAAAATCAAGTAATTAAGCACTTACCACCCAAGGAATTTGCAACTCACAAGCTAGCTCATGCACAGTTTAAAACATAGCAAGTATGCATACCCACTTATCCAGGAAAACCACTTTTATTATCTTTACAATTACTTGCCTCAGACTCACATGTTTCTTCTCAAGCTCCTAAACCAATTTCTCTACTGTCGGTGGCTGCAAATGGTGAGATAAAACAATAGGAGATCATCATTAAGTAGAGAAACTAGAGTGTGTAGCCATTAATGATCAAGGAAGGCTCACATAAACGAGCTGACAACTAACCGCTCAACTTTGAATCTTGGTCGTCGATCTTTTCTAATTTAAAACACAATCAATGATGCTCCTGAAGCATCACTCCTTGCTTTTAAAAATTGTGCCTAAAAAGCAGTAATAATGTCTCATAAATTTCCACATCACCCCTTAATCCCTTTAGTCATCTATAATCTGACAATTTCCATGTATCACCATTCTAGTCTATGCTCCTTCAATTTAATCGATGAGGTACCAAGAGCTGATAGTGACAGGAATATTCCTTTGATCATTCCATCACCCATCACATATTTTCCTTCCTTCCCTAGAGTTCCATCAACAATGTGAGCATCAGCATGATAAAATCTCAACCATTGGATCATGTTCCACCCTAGCTAATCTTTGCCTCACATCTCACATTGTAGATTCAAGCTTCAATTTCTAGTTCATATCAGCGATAGAAGAAAGGTAGCGATGGAACAAGATTTGGCCACGTGTACTTGTTTCAAAACCAAAGACACAAAGGTATCACCCATATCAATACTTTAAAATAACAATGACATATTACAATAGAGAACCACATCGCTCATCACCCATTTGGAAAAGGTTAGTGCATGGCTATTAGTGATAAGTGATTGAAAGAGTCACAAAGAGTTTTAAAGGCCATTGTGCATCGCTAATTCAAGATTTTAGAATCAAAAGCGGTTAGTGATAACGAAGCAGCCAATGATACAAAGGGAAACTCATATCGCTCTTTGCTATTATGAAAAATAAAGCTAGAATTTTATCTATGATGAATGACCGAGTTACCAATAAATAGGACTTTAAGTGAGATAATTATGCATGTGCTTGCAATTTGTTTTAAGAAGAGGAACACCTAGGACCACATAGAAAAATGCCTCAAAAGACTTAGAATTATTTTATTCAAAGGATGTAAAGGCCAAAGAAGGTCAATCATTCAACCTTATAAAACATATTGCAGACCCAGGCATGAGGGATAGGTAATACAATGGATTTGATGACTTTATTTACAACTTAACTGACTGGGAACCAAAAATAAGGAGTCAATGATAGATTATAACACTGACAAGGACCAAAACTCAAGGGTTACTTAGGAAAGGCTTTGACAATAGAAACCCAAAGGCATTGATGGTGGATGAAACCCTAATTCCAAATACATGAAACTAGCCAAAGTTTACAAAATTTAGAAAATGGAACCAAAATTTGAGGGGTTCAATCACTATCCACCTTTTCTCTCACCTTCTTCCATTTTTCTTGAACTTGATAAAATGGATTAATGCATAGATAACGTAGTTCTTTTCAAACACCCACACAATACTAACTACCCAGAGAAATAGGGATCTAATATGACTTGTTGGTAGGTAGGGGTAGCAAAACAACAATGTAGTGTTGTTACTAAGTGATGGAAAAAATAGAAAATGACAAACACAGTGCGAAGACAACAAAAATATGACACAAAAAAAACTATATTCATATATTCCTTCTTGCTTTTAAAATTACACATTCACAGAGGACATTCTCTCTTTTACATGAAAAAAAAATTCTTCAAACAATATTGGACCATTCTCCTAACCTGGTGCTACACTCACACCTAAACATAAACTGATTGTTGTTATGAAGTTGTTGTTGTCACTACGTTGCATCTGATAAAATTCTTGTGCACTGTTTTTGTCTACTTTTCTTCTACTAACATTCCTTCTATTGTTGTAGGGTCTTCACAAAACCTGACCAAAAATTAATTAATACATTCCTTTTGTTTTACTTTTCTTGCAAGCTCAAAAGTGAGTGCTCAAATTCAAAATTCAAACTTACCTAATGCATTAAATGTTGGTAGGTCAAAACAATGCTATAGGTTTACATAGAAGGTAGAGGAAGGAGATCCCCAAAATTCACAGGGATAGAAAATCCTCTGACAAGGATTAAATATTTCCAATAGGTAAAGCTATAAAAATGAAATTTTATAAAATGCCATGTCTTTGGGAAATTATATTAAAGTCATAACTATGAATTTATTTTGGTGAAGATATGAACTTTACCATGGGAATATATTAAAAGGTGTGTTGGAAAGTAGGTATTTTAAAACCTTCCTTGCATCCCTGCAAAGGCTAGGTGAAGAGTGTGTGGCATCACGACAAAGAAAAATATTTTTGCAATAAAATGTGATGAATATTTTTAGGGAAAATATATAAAAGTTAGAATGTTAAATATTATCTTGGGAAATATAAATTGCACTGATAAATATTTTCACCAAGGGAGTTTAGGAGTAGGTAATTATTTTACCTAAAAAATATGGTGGAAATTCATACAAGTAAATATAAAAATGAAATTGTTGGAAAAGAAGGATAATCATCATTAAAATTAATTTCATAGAGATACAAATATAAAATAAATTGAAAATAAAAATTTTAATTGAAAAAGATAATTAATGTAATGAAGAGTTGCACCAAATGGATAATTAAAAATTTGTGACAGTTTGAAGCTTGTCACTTCCTTCATTTACATAAAAGAAGGAAACCAAGACCAAGTAGAAGAGCATCAATAGGGGAGTCAGTCAGGAGAAAATTTTGATACATATTCTAAATTTTTTTTTGAAGATTAATTCAATGAAGATATAACTGGTGACTCAATTATGGTTTCAATTATTTGTTGAGATTAATTGATAAATGTTATATTGCTATCTCTAGTTTGGTTTTTCCTTGTTGTTTAAATCAATGTATCAAGGATATATTTGATTTATCAAGACACATTCATTATGTTTGTGTGGTTAATTTAACTAGTTCCTTCAAGGAAGGATTAAATTCTTTTAAGTAAATCACAGTAATATTGGAAAAATGTTGGGATTGATAAGAAGATCATGGTAACATCTTTGCACATTTATACAAGGTATAAACATCTAAAGTGCCAAACAATTCAAATTTCAGCCAAAAGTAGGACATGTATATCATTTTGCATTCTTGACTCAATTTCCTAGTAGAAGAAGGCACTGACCACATCTATTTTAAACAATATTTTACAAAACCTTATTTATACATTTTAATTTTTAGTAGTAGGAGTAGAAGTGGAAGTTAGTGTTGAATTATCTATTTCAAACCCTCATGCCCATGTGAAATAGATTATGAGTGTATGAATTAATTGAAGAGATTGGAATTAAACAAACCCCCTAAATTTTTGTGAGGTTTATAATCTTCTTAATTTTCACCATTTTAACCTTGGATAGTTCACATTCATTGGTGATCAAAATACACCCACCTAGGCATAGCAGAACCTGAAGAGCAATAAATTCCAACCATCTTGGTTGATTTTGTTTTTTGGCCAGATCATTATTAAAATTGAAGAAAAATCTTGGAATACTTTTAGAGTTTAGCAAACTATAGATTTGGGAGCCAATAGTACAACTGAGAGGGGGGTTGAATCAGTTGTATACATTTAAAACATCACTGATAGAGCAACAAACTCCTAGAAATAACCAATTTCATAGAGACCTTCACAATGCACAAGAGAAGCAAATGCTCTTTCACCGAAGAGAAAATATCTTGAATATGAGATGATTAATTTACATAATGCTACAGGATTATAAGGCCATGAAAATGTTGATGGGTATGAAACCACCCAATATGGGAATAAAAACAATTTACCCTATTAAATGCAAAGTATGTACCTAAGTTAAAACTTAAGACTAAATAAATATAATTTACTCTAACACCCCCCCTTAAGTGCAAATTAGGGAGAATGAATGAAGATGAAATATGGGTCCTAGCTACACAACCATGTTAGGTACCCATTTACAATGCATAAAAATCTCTCACAAGTGAAGAAAAGGAGAACCCTGTGGGAAAAAACCCCTCTCCAAAAGAGAGAAAAGAAAAAAAAGAAAGAGATGATGTATGTATTGAGGACTCAATCATAACCCCCAAGTACTATGTACATAAAATATATACAATCAATGACCCCCCCATAAGAGGGAAAGGAGGAGATATCATATCCCCCCTAATGCAGAAGCTCGAATGCCAATGAAGTATGCCTAAAAATAAAAGATGATCCAATTTCTGCAAGCAACACATCTTCCCTTAGGAAGAAACAATTCCACCAGATGAAGAAGGAACCACTCCATATCTAACTGAGAAGGGGAAGAAAGTCTCCAAAAATAGGAATCCATCACATAATCATGATCAAACACAACCAAGAAATGTGACAAATCAAGAGAAGGAAAAACCAAGTCAACTTCCAAAAACAATCTGAGAGAATCAACTGGCATGTTGAACCTTTCATCAAAGAGGAGAGAAATCCCCTCAAGTGAATCTCCCAAATCTTCAAGGTGAGTCTCTATAATCAAATCAGAGATGCATACTATGTACTCATCCAACAAAACAAGATTTGAGGGATAAAAAATAGCCCACTTATCTAAAGGATCAATCTCTGAATAAATAGGAACAATATCATCATGAGTCTGAAGTACCCCAAAAGGTAGATAGCCAATATTACTATCAACACTAGCCAAGGGTGTGCGAGGTACATAGTCATCCTCTTTACCAAAGTGAGAGAAGCTATAGAGTTGAGATGCATGGTCAGCATTACTAACAACAATGAATTTACTAGAATTAGCTTCTCTAATAAACATAGAATCGGTTGTAAACTCCACAGTCTTAGGAACTTCACCATATTTGATGTGGTATATAGACCAAATATTTGTGTGCAACTTTGGAATGCACAATACATCCCGAAAGTAGCCATCACCTACATCAATAGTGCCTATCCCTTGAACATCCAACAACTAGTTGTTCCCCAACAAAATTTTGGAGGTGTCAGAGGGGTGCAAACCCATGAAAGGATAGGGTGAAGAACTCATGTGGTGAGATGCACCAGAATCTAGGAACCATCTATCACATTGAGAATGAACTACAGAAGTTACTAGTTAATTTCCATTACCCATGTAGTGCTTATCTTCTTTACTATTTGCATTGCCTGCACTACCAGACTGGGCGGGCTTGGTGGATGGAGCAGATGAAGATGTAGAGGTTGTAGAAGGATTCATAGAAGATGGAAGTGGGATTTTTTTTGTCTAGAGAAGGTGGGAGAGGTCGTCTACCTTCTTTGTCTAACAATGATCCTCATCATTCCCATTCTTTTTATAGTAGAAACAACTGACCTTCTCCTTCTTTATATTTTCTTCTTTTGTAGTACTGGAGGTCTCATTTGACTCTGTTTTGGATTTAGGCTTCTTTTTCCCCTTACTCTGTGAGCCATGTGCAACCAATGAATGACTTGTAGAGACCCCCTCCAACTAGGCAAGTTTTGCATGTTCCCTTGTTAACCAGTGACAAAAGGTCTCAAAAGAGGGCATATGAAATGTAATACCTAAGGAATCCATTTTGGAGTAAAAGGTAGAGGAAAACATAGCAAAAGGACCTCTCAAATTTGACAATATCAAGAAGATAGACTCCTTATCGATTTTGGTCTTTCCACATCCTGCTAGTTGTGAGCTTATTGACTTGAATTTCACAAGAAATTCATCAATATTAGGAAATACTTCAAGGACAAGAGAGTTTAACTCAGCCTCTAATTGCAATGCATAGATCTCGCTAGCCTGACCAAATAGGTTTTCTAACTTATCCCATATTTCTTTAGGTGTACCCAACTCATCAATATGGAAAAGAAGACTATCTGGAACATTTAACTTCATCAACCCCATAGCTTGGTCACATTTATTTTGATGGGAAAATATTTCATATTCTTTGGTGAGAGAAGGTTGGGTAGCATTTAGAGTAGACCACATACCCTAGAACTGAAGCAATCTATGCATTTTAATTTTCCAACTGTAGTAGTTGTGGAGAGTTAATAATTCAATGGTTGGAGGGGGATCCATGATAAAATTGCACAAGAAAACTCAAAAAAAATCTCCAATAAGGCAGCCTCTAAAAAAAAAAAATTCACCACTTTGCAAAAAAGAATATTTCCAAGGAAAAAACTAATTTTTGAGAAATAATTGAGCCAAAAAATTAAGCACCTTGATCAACTGAGCAGCCTCATCACAAAGCATAATCACAAGCCTCTTCAATGCATGTGAGACTTGCTCACACCAATCTTGTACACAACAGTGCTATTTGAATAGAGAAAACATCTTCCACTTAGTCAATGTGGGAATAAAGATTCCAAGAGCAGTTCACAAAAACCTTGACACGGGCTCACCTCCAAACCCCCTAGCCAAAATATTTGGTTGCAAAATTTAAAGTTTTATAAAATGTTTCATCTAAGAATCAGAAGGAAATGCCTCTTTCCAGTAAAAAAACGTAGCCTATTCAAAAATGGCCACACACAAACAAATGTCCCACATAGGTCTGCAACAAGTAAGATCCTTCAAAAAATAGAAAACCAAACAAAATGCCTCCAATCACAGAGGAAATTTCCTTTTTTTGGTGTAATTGACCTCTCCAAACACATAAATCAAGTCTCCTTGTCAAAATCGGGCTTCAAGAATTCAAAATGTAGCCTTCAAACTTGTTATGAGACTTTTTCCCCGTGGAAGAAAAAGAAAAAGAAAATAGAATAAAAGTAAATAAGTAAATAAGTAAATGAATATAAGAACTAATGTAGTAGTTCCAGAAAGAAAAAGTAATAAAATAATAATTAGAGTTTTCACAGGATGTAATTATTATTTGTAAAAGGGTGTGTCAGTTGGCACTATGCTTTGTGTTGTATAAAACCCATGAAAACTAAATTATTGAGGGACATGAAAAAAAAGAGGAAAATCAAGTGGAGCACATTGCGGGAATAGGGTTTCAAGGTTAGCAAGCTATGAGTAGGACAAAGAAGGGGCACTCCTACAGTGGGTGTCCAACCTGGGGTACAAGTGCGTGCACTCAGGACAGTCCTGGGCAAGGCATGGTTTTGTGGCACGAGTGTTGAGCATTGTTCCAGTGGAACTAGCGCTCGTGTAGAGAAGCCAAGTCTGCTTTCCTCCTAGACTGCTCATAGACGGAAGAGGCTGAACCAAGGACCATTCCAACAATAGTTTGGAATTTCTTCTGCACATTTCCAAAGATAAGTATTAAAGCTTAATAAATTTTTTTGAGCAATATAAGTGCTTAAATCTTTGAGTTTATTGAATTAATATTTTTTTTACGGCATGATTGAATGTATTTGAGTGAAATTGTTGATCAATTTAATATGTGCATTTAATTTCAAAGTCTTTATTTGAACTTTAAATATTATATTAAAATTTGTGCATAAAAGTTTTGGAATTAATCTGTGGAAACAATTTAAGTCTTTGCAGTTTAAATTTGTGAATTAGTTTTGTTTCAATTGGTATCAAAGCCTTATCGATCCAAATTTTTTATTTTTATTTATATTAAAACATTTTAATAGTTTTAAATTTAGCTGCATCAATATATTAAAAATATTATAATAGTTTAAAATTTGATTGATTTTTTTTACCTTTTGCAAAATAGATAAAAGGTTACTTTTAAATCTTTGAATTAACTAATTACTCATTTAAGGTAAATAAATTTAAGGTTTCATAGAATATTTAACATTTACTTATGAGTTGAATTTTTTTTACTTTTCCACCCTTTAAATTAACAAAGAATCTTATTAGATTTGAATTTAAATTATTTTTACTTACATCTCATAAATTGCGTTCCAAATATATACATATATATCACCTTCAAAAAATTGAAATCTACAACAAAGCCAGTAAAATATTTCCTCTTTAAACCTTCTAGCGAGTGAGTCACCATTCAACATATCTCTCCTCTTTTTCAATAAAGATTGAAAAAAAATTAGGTTTTTGTTTGTTTGTTAAATTATTCTAATATTTTGTGAACTCTTTTTCAATTGTTAGAAAAGGTATCTCCTAATTTCATGGATTTTGTTTGTAAAAATATTCAACTATGTTGTGAACTGTGTTGTCAAATGTTAGAGAATATATTTGTTAATGTCGTAAGTTTTGATTGATCGATAGAATACTTTAGTATTTCATGGTCTTTATGAATTGCTGGAGAAACTAAGCTATGTATGTGTTGCATTTAATGTATTTGATA
The DNA here is from genome assembly GCA_007258455.2 of Sequoia sempervirens. NCBI lineage: Eukaryota > Viridiplantae > Streptophyta > Pinopsida > Cupressales > Cupressaceae > Sequoia > Sequoia sempervirens. Next base: position 96,708 of record VDFB02224023.1, read on the forward strand.
TTTACTAAATATCTGTATTAAATTTCTCTTAGACTTTAAAAATCTATTGTATTTCTAAGGGTTTTTGTTTGATTTCTTATATACTTGAATATTTCAAAGTTGTTTTTCAATTGTCATAAAAATTGGGCTATGCATTTGTGATTTTGAAACCTTTAATAAGACTTGGAAGTTTTTTGCTATAAAAATATATATATATCAGTTAGTGTGAGTTTTGCTTGATTGTTAATATACTTAGAATATTTTTTTTTTCACAATTGCCTTTAGATAAGGGTGTGATTTATTTTCACTTGATTTTTTTGAACTTAAATTATTATTTCTTTAATTTAAATAAAATGTAAAGACTTGGCGCTCTGCTCTGCTAATTACTATCTACTCGATGTAAAATGGAGGAATACAAAGGTCTTTTGATTTTTTTCCTGTCATCTATTTCTTAACTATTGTTTTATCCTATCATTATTAATGCCAATTAGCATTTATTTTCACATTTTCAATACCTTTTGCCGCTTTGATTGCACACTCGCAAAAGAAGGTCAAAGTAAAAATACCTAGAAGGTGAAATATATCAACTTCTTCAACCCTGCACATTAAGGAATCTCTAGACAAAGCATTCAAATTGATTTAGCATGAATTGTCAAAAATAATCTGCATAATCTTTTTTTTATAGTCTGATTTGTGTGCTCTATTCTATCCTCTTCAAGATTCATAAAATACATGATTCTCTTTTCAATAATATCTTTGAACTCACCATCTTTCATTGTTGATGCTATCTGTAAAGTTGAAATCTCAAGGGAAACACGCAACACCAAATTTATGCCATATGTGCAATTTCACTCTTAATCATGATATGATCTTCCCACAAGACGTCACATAAATTCTTATGCCAACTTTGCTTTTAAGAAAAAAATATGATGCACATAACTCACTATATTCATGAAATATTCTATGTTAATGATGACGTAAACATGCACCTTATTAGAAAATTGGATCGAGGGGTTCAATGAAGTTCAATCCCAATTATTGAAAAGGGGCTTCTGTAATGCCTAACTTGAGAAAATAATCGACAATCTTAAACAAATTGCTGACATGTTTGGTATTTTTTACCTGTTCACACACCATGAAATATGGTAAGCCAACAATATTGTGTTCTAAGGATTTTGATAGTTTTCACCTTTAAAGAAAATGTCCACCACAAAACTTTATCATGAATAATGCTTTTCTTGTCCCACTTCAAGGATATGCTAGTAACAATCAATACCTTCCTTATAGAGTACATCTTTCAAAATGATAAACTTTAGTGCTTTTAATTTAAAGCTCTCCTTTACTACGTGCCTACATGAGTTGGATAATCTCCATATGTTAGAGTATATCATTCATTTGTAGAGATGACAAGTTCATTTCCCTTGTATCTATGTCCTTTCCTTTTTCTCAGTGTTCATCTTTTGCAATGTATTGACACAATATTTTCTCAGTAAGCTGGTATAATCCACTCCAAAAAATCAATTTGATTGGTTTGATGTCAAGTGCATACTCCTAAATCAATGCAATCCAATCACCTCTCTTTGAATTCATCTCTTACTCATGAGAATTATTTTCATCAAAAAATTAAACATAGACATATTTGTATGAAAATTAAAGATATACATATACATGCTATGTAGTAGTGAATATTTTATCTCATGATTTTTGAAGCTATTGCTCACTAATATAGTCAGAACTTCTAGATTCTCTTCATTATTTTGAGTAATTATTGAAGACATATTTTCTAGAGCATAACAATAGAAATGATTTTAAAAGTATGGCACATAAGCACCAAAGCTCTGCAAATGGCTCCTTAGTCCTTATGAAATCTATTTTACCCTCTTCAATCCATTTGAAAGATCTTTTTTCTTCATCATGGTATCTTTTATTATGAAAGAATATTAATAAACCCCCCTCAAGAAATTGACATTTACCAACAATGAATGTACATGAGTCTTTCTTATAATAATAAAAGAGAGATTACAAAAAGCATTATCCCAATCAAATTCAATCTTTACATCTTATTCTAAAATAATATAACCCAACATTATGGGCCCATAACCCACAGATCTATTGGATTCACATCTTAAACTTAGAGAAATGACAATATGTTTAGAATGAATTGATGAGAATAACATATTTATAGGATATAAACCTATGGGAGCATGCTATTTCCACATCTTAAACCTTGAAAATATTAGGTTGTTTCAATTTATTGGCTGGAATAAAATAACACTTCACCAATTGTACAATAACATAAAATATCTTAGGAGAAGACATGGGGACATTTTGAATCTTACAGGGGGAGAGACTATCTATGCCATCCTTTTCTATGATATGCAAGTAGGTTATGCAATGTTTATATATTTCACTTGTCTTTTTCAAAATAATCATAGTGAACTTTCCTATGTTGTCAAACTTATTGGAAAACCATATGACTATTGAAGATTCATATCAACATTTTTTTAGAACTTTGGATCAAACCAAATTTACACAATAACCTTACTTGAATTACACATGCTAGATATATCATGGATATATAAATTATAGCCTGGAGAAGTCTAACAAATGTCACATAGTTGGTATTGGTTGTGATATATGTTGAAAGATGTTATGACCAGATTACGATTCTAAAATTACCCAAAGTTTTTGTTTAAGTTACCCAGTGAAATGATATTTTAAGGATAATTCTAGTTGGTATAGTAGGAAGAAGATTGGACCTAATATTTTTTGAAGTACTATGTGGGTAGTCCTAACCCATTAATGTTTTCTTTTACTTAAGGTGCTCAATGAATTTTGTTAGTACCATTTTTGGCTATTGTACTTTGTTATTGGACTTGATCAACCCAATAACCTTGTACAATTGTCTTGTTAGATAGGACTAAGATTCTATTTGTACATTGATTTTGATATATGAAAAGTGGATGTTCATGTAGTCCGGAATGCAAGAATACCAACTTGGAATGTATGTTGAATTTATAGATTATAATTTTATAAATTATGAGTGACCACATATTATTGGACATGCATAATAATTATTATGTGATTACATTGTAATACTCTAATAATTTTTAAAGGAGTTACATGAGTGAGTAAAATGGTAAAGTTGAAGGGTAAGAGGTTAAGTACATAAACCATAATTATCTTTGTAATTATAAATTCATGATTCTATTTTTTGTAGTGGTGGATAGATTAATCAAGATAACACATTTCCTACCTATCAAAATAAAATCCTCTACTTCTGATATTACCCATATTTTTGCCAAAGAAATTGTTAGGCTGCATGATATTCCAAAGCACATTATTTCAAACTGAAAGCCTAGGTTTACATCTTCTTTTTGAAATCTCTCTTTGCGAAACTTGTACCCATTTAAATTTTAGTACTGCCTATCATCTCAATTCTAATGGCCAAACATAGAGGATTAATACAATCTTAGAAGATATGTTATGAGTGTATACCATGGATAAACCTGAGTCATGTGAAGATTACTTGCACTTAGTAGGGCCTGCATATAATCAAGGATATGATTCCACTATCAAGATGATACCTTTTGAGGATGTTTATGGTCAAAATTGTAACACACTTACCTCCTGGTTTGATATTGTCCATAAGGTTTGGTATGAGAATGAAAACCTATTAGAAATAGAAGCCATTATTAACAAAGCTGAACAAAATATGGAAAGCTACCCAAGATAGGTATAAGAGTTGGACTGATTCTAAGGTGTCTACTCGACATTTTGAGGTTGTGAACATGTTTTTCTTAAAGTCAAATAAAAAAAAGGGGGAGTTTGTTAAAACTTTGAAAATATTCAAAAATAGCTCCTCATTTTTGTGAACCTTTTAAGAAATTTTAGAAAGATTAGGGGGGTGTTTCCTATAAACTTGCAAGTTACCCCCTCAATTATAAATCCATAATGTTTTTCATGTAAGTTTACTTAAGAATATGTATATAATGCAAATCATGTTATTTGGAAAAGTATTTCTATTGAATCTTCTTGAGAATTTAAGATTGAACCATAACAAATAATTGAAAAAAAAAGGATCTAGAATATTGAGGAATAAGGTTATATTAAATGGAGTCATTATGATAACGATAGTGCTACTTGGAAAAAAAGTTGTTTTTATTAAAAGAACAATGTCCAAATTTGTTTAACTAAAGGTTGTTTTATTCATATGTATGTGTGATACAGAAAATCATCAAGCTACTGAGGGCAACAACTAAACAACAAGGGGAGAATTCTTATGAGACTTTTTCCCCGTGGAAGAAAAAGAAAAAGAAAATAGAATAAAAGTAAATAAGTAAATAAGTAAATGAATATAAGAACTAATGGAATAATTCCAGAAAGAAAATGTAATAAAATAATAACTAGAGTCTTCACGGGATGTAATTATTATTTGTAAAAGGTTGTGTCAGTTGGAACTATGCTTTGTGTTGTATAAAACCCATGAAAACTAGATTATTGAGGGACATGAAGAAAAAGAGGAAAATCAAGTGGAGCACATTGTGGGAATAGGGTTTCAAGGTTAGCAAGGTGTGAGTAGGACAAAAAAGGGGCAATCCTACAGTGGGTGTCCAACCTAGGGTAGAAGTGTGTGCACTTAGGATGGTCCTAGCCAGGGCATGGTTTTGTGGCACGAGTGTTGAGCATTGTTCTAGTTGAACCAGCACTCATGTAGAGTAGCCAAGTCTGCTTTCCTCCTAGACTGCTCACAGACAGAAGAGGCTGAACCAAGGACCATTCCAACAATAGTTTGGAATTTCTTCTGCACATTTCCAAAGATAAGTATTAAAGCTTAATAATTTTTTTTGAGCAATATAATTGTTTAAATCTTTGATTTTATTGAATTAATAATTTGTTTACGACATGATTGAATGTATTTGAGTGAAATTGTTGATCAATTTATTATGTGCATTTAATTTCAAAGTCTTTATTTGAACTTTAAATATTATATTAAAATTTATGCATAAAAGTTTTGGAATTAATTTGTGGAAACAATTTACGTCTTTGCAGTTTAAATTTGGGAATTAGTTTTGTTTCAAAACTAGTGAAATTGCTACCTTTCTAAAAAAAATGCCCTCCTTGGTGATAGTCACAACCACCAATCAAGATGTTCTTGTAGAGATTGAAATGTATTTCAAACTCCAATGCAAGTTGGCCTTAGTAAAGAAAATTGGGTCTAGCTAAGGAACCGCAACCCATAGTGAAAGATATCAATAAAAAAAGCACCTCTTGAACAACAATCAATCTTCCCTGCACAAAAATCCAAATTGAATGCTATAGAAAAAAATAGGTCTTCAAATACGACATCTCATGCCAGACATTTTCATGCCTCTCTTCCTTCAGATGCCTCTCTCAAGATGAAAATCGCAGGCTTCGAGCAAGGAATTTGAAATGTCTAAAAATCAAACATTGCTCCAAAATCACTAGCAATAGAAAAATATTGAAATTGAGGCAATCTTTGAAATTTACATAATTTCATATGCCAAAATAAACATATCTCTAGCCACTTCTCCAACAAAAACTCTCAAGGAAGATACTACAGACTGGGAGGCTCTAATACCATGATAGAGCAACAAACTCCCAGAAACAACCAATTTCATTGAGACCTTCACAATGCATGATAGAAGCAAATTCTCTTTCACCGAGGAGAAAATATGTTGAATATGGAATGATTAATGTACATAATGCTACAGGCTTATAAAGCCACGAAAATGTTGACGGGTATGCAACCACCCAATACAAGAATTAAAAACTAATTACCCTATTAAATGAAAACTATGTACCTGAGTTAAAACTTAGGCCTAAGTAAATATGATTTACTCCAACAATAAAAAAACCTCATTAACATTCAAATTTGTATTATTTCTTAAACCCTTAACATGAATTAATAGAATGTTAACATGTAAAGCAATAATGTAAACACATCAAACACATAAGAACAATAGATCTACATGGAAAACACAAGAATGGAAAAACCACAATGAAGATTAGCTCACTAGTATATGAATTGCAACACTAAATAAAACTAGCTCTTGCACCTTAGCAAGGCGCAATGGTTATGCCGATAGGAGGGTATAGTATGGTAGTGTATTCGGAGGGCAGAGAGGGGGAGAATGCATGGGGAAAGTGCAATCTAGTTTTTTGCAAGAGTAATTATTCATACGGTAAGTGAATGGGTGGCGGGATGCAAGTAGAGTTGAATATGCCAAGTGGATGAACAACGCAATATATTATCTTAAATGGTTGAAGTGGTGGAACATTATAGCTCAACTGTAGCAAGTACATTTGTTGGTAGTTCATGGTATATAAAATGTGCGCTATGAAAAGTAAAAAAATTGGTCAGCAATTTTGCATTAGAACCTTTTTTGCGAACAAAATACAGTACAATTGTTGGTGTTTGATGGTGAGGGGTTAGGTGTTTGATGGTGAGGGGCTATGATATATGCCATTTGGCTTCAAGGCCTCGAAAGAAAAAGAAATGCTAACCCTAACCCTAATTTTGATGCAAAACCTACCCCTCGTCCTAATGTTAACCATATTTCTAACCCTAACTGTATCTCTTAACCCTAACCATAAGCTTAACTATATCTCTATCCCTAATCCTAACCTAAACCCTAAACCTAACTATATATTTTTATCTTTGAGAACATTTAACATATCTCTTAATCTTAACACTAACCCTATTCCTAAGTCATTGTCTATCCCTAAACCTAACCACATAATGACATTAAACCTAACTATATCTCTATCCCAAATCCTAACCATAAGCATAACCATAACCATGATGTAAATCGTAACCCTAAACCTACAATTGATCTTAAATCCAATTGAAACCCTAACCCTGATCCTAACTCTAACCCTAATTTTAAGCTAATCTTCATTCTAACCCTAATCCTAATTTTGATGCTAGACGTAACCTCGATCTTGATGTTAACCCTAACCCTAATCCTATTCTTAACTAAATTTCTAATCCCCTAAAGCTAATGATATTTCTAACTCAAAACCTAACCCTAAGTATGACAATAACAACTATGCAAACCCTAACCCTCACCTTATTCGTAAACCTAACCTTGACCTTAAACCCAATTCTAACCCTAATCTTGAGTAAATCTTGATGCTATCCCTAACCCTAATTTTGATGCTATGTATAAGCCTCATCCTAAAGCCAACAGAAACCCTACTCTTAGCTAAATCTCAACCCTAACCCTAATTGTAACTATATATCTAGCATTAACCTTAACCTTACCTGTAACCCTAACCATATCTCTTAACCCTAACCCTGATAAGCTTAACCCCAACTATTATCCTAACCCTAACTATATCTCTTAACCCTAAACGTGACCCTAACCCCTTTTGTAACTCTAATCTTAATGCTAAACCTAACCCTAATCCTAAACTATTCTTCATGCTAACCCTAACCCTAATTTTGATGCAAACCCTAATCCTCATCCTAATGTTAACCATATTTCTAACCCTAACTCTATCTCTTAACCCTAACCATAAGCTTAACTATATCTCTAGCCCTAACCCTAACCTAAACCCTAAACCTAACTATATCTCTTAACCCCATCCTAACCATAATCATAATCCTAAACTTGACCGAGAATATAACTATAACCCTAATCCTGTTAACCTTAACCCCAATTATTACCTCAACCCCAACTATATCTATTAACCCTAAACTTGACAACAAACCTAAATGTAAACCTAATCCTAATGCTAACCCTAACCCTAAGTTTGATGCTAGTAACCCCAATTATTACCCCAACCCTAACTATATCTATTAACCCTAAACTTGACAGCAAACCTAAATGCAACCCTAATCCTAATGCTAACCCTAACCCTAAGTTTGATGCTCTCTCTCTCTCTATATATATATATATATCCATGCTAGAGATATAGTTAGGGTTAGGGTAAAGAGATATATCTTTGAATTATTGATTTGATTTTTGATTTTTTTCTTTGATCATTCAATTTATCATGGTAAACATTTTTATTTGATATTTTTGATTTAGTTTCATCTTTGGATTATTTATTTGATCTTTTAGTTTATCTATGATACATTTTTTTAATTCTTAGTAATTTATATTTTATTGTTTTTTGATCATATCTCTTTGATTTATTTATTTGATCTTTCAAGTTATTTTTTATTTATTTATTTTATTTTTTATTTTATCTATGATAAATATTTTAAAATAGATTTATCATTTTGATGTTTTAATTTATCTATGGTAAATATTTTAAAATAATGTGATTTATCATTTTGATTTTTAAATCAAATCCCTTTGATTTTGATTTTGATTTTTCTTTGTGATTTTTCTAATTTTTGATCAAATTTCTTTGATTCTGATTTCTCTCAAATTTCTTAGATTTCGATTTCTCTTTGTGATCTATCTTTGATTTTGAATCTCCAACAATTCATAAAATGATTTAATTCTTTAAAATAAACTTCAATTAATTAAAAGAATACTTATACAACTACCACCTATCATTAGGAATAATTGCTCAATAATTAAGTTTGATTGTAGAAATGTTGTATTAATCATTTCATTCTATCTACATTAACTAATAATATAAGAACCTACCAAAATTAAAATGTATATACATCACTCTCAACTTTGAAATTGTTCAAAACATGCACAATTTCTTAGGACAAAATTATTAGAAATAGAATTGTTTTTGCTAGCTACAAATCAAAGTGAATGAAATAACTACCCAATTGACTATCCACACTTCTTCGCTGCACCCATTGGTTTCTAGTTGAAATTTTAATCTATGATGTCCTTTTTTCCTAGTCTCTAACTATATATAAAAAGTAACATATTATTAATGAGGTGGTTACTTAATCGATATGTTTTCCTACAGTTTCTTGTTCAAATCTTGGAACTGCTTAACCTTTAAGTAGAGTTTTGCTCGCTTAAAACAAGAATTCATTCTTGAGGGATACTTTTGGGTTTTTAAAAGATACTTCTGAAATGTTCTGTGTGATGGTAATTGCTGATTGACATGTTTGGCGCTTGATTGTTTTAGGTGAAGTGCTTAAAGCAGAATTTCACACATCTCAGATAAGCATTACAGGAAAGATTGAGCTCTTCTACAAATTATAAACAACTGGGTAATTTTGTTTCCAGATATCTTATTCAGATTTAGTTTTACTCCCTAGGGTCTTCTCACTGTTCAACAAGGGATTAAATTGGATTTTTCACCTACCAAAACTTGTATTTGTTTGAAAGTTTCTAAAGTCTCTTTGATAGATTACATGTTCCTCCACCCAACGGTAGCCAATCCTCCTCAATTTAATGGAAATGGATACCCATGACTAAATCTTACTTGGCCAACAACCATTATGCAAACATTTATGAAGGTCCATACCTTGGTCCACGTCGTTGTAGCCAATGCTAAGCCTTCCATACTTCATAATTAATGTGTCTCTATTCTATTCTTTCTTGCATCGATCCCTCTCATGCTATATTTAATTCAGACATCCTCTCAAGTTATTGTTTTATTTGACCATATGATGGCCAACAATAGACGGTTTTGACAGGGATGTGACAATATGAAGAAAGATCTTATGCACTTATCCGTAAGTGCAAAGAAATGCGATTAATTTAGTTTTTTTACAATTTATGTTAAAAACCCCAAGATTTAACTGAAGGACATATTTTAAAGAGATAGAAATTTTTTTCGGTTCTAAGGTTTAGTTTTATTTTCCATTATAAGAGAGATGGACCCATTCTAATTTGAATAAAGGTTTATCCTTAACACTATATTTAATTTTTTGTTTATTAAATGGTAAATTTAAACGCTTACAAATACATGAAAATATAAGAGGATTTTCTTTTTGGAGTGTAAGAAAGAACTCAGACATATTAGGGTAAATGCTTTGTGGCTTCAATAACATCTACACAATGCATAAAAAAACTAAACAAAAATAATAATATTCTACTATGTGTAGCATTTCAAAAACATAACCCTCCATTTTGATGGATAGGAGTACCTCACAAAATCGCATCAGAGCAAATGGAAGACCTCCAACAAAGCGATCAAGAGCTTCCTCAAGCCTGAAAATTAGATTTGGATATTCCCCCCTGCAATAAATTTATCATGTGCAGCAGTGTAAGCCAGATTATAACTCAGGAAAGCTTTCTCGTGTGTCCATAAACAAAGTACCCATGATACCAAGTGTCATGCCTAGAAATTTTTGCAAGAAAAACCCAACAATTTTTTTTTTGTTTTAAAAGGAATTAATCTAATTGGCACTATTTTTTTTTTCATGATGAGATATCTTGATTACAAGTGTGACTGCAAATAAACTTATCGTCGAGTTTGAATCTATGTTGTCACATTTTACAAGGTGGCCTATTATCTTGACTTCATCAAATTGCATTAATTTTGTTCTAGCAGGATGCTTACGTGGTATTAATCGTAACCAAACACAATAGTGTCACGTTATCAACTTTTAACTAATAACTCAATTTGAATAACAATACATTGATAGGGGCATTATCATTATTGAAGTTACACCAATATAAGGATTGTCATTTATTTACCACTCCCTCATTAGTAAGGGAATGTTATCCTCATCAGTTAACTACAATAACAATTTCAATTAATCCACCATGAAATTTTAATAACAAAGTTATTATCGTGCTTTACCCAAACCATAACAAAATGACATTTAGTTCCTAATCACTCCATATCCTCGTGTAATCCTCCTAATTTACAAGTTACTTTATAATTAGATGGTCCAATTCATTATCTAGTTTTTTTTTCAATGTCCATATCATAATATTGTGATTCATAATCATAGGTAGACATTGATATCAATGTTACTTTTTACCTAATTATAAATGTCGTTAATTAAGACTATGGTGATCTTTAACATTAATGGTGTCCCCTTTTATTGGTAATGCTAAGTAATTATCACATAAACTATAATTCTAATAGCCAATTAGATCTCCTAACGATCTCAACAATTCTAACACTATCCTTAATATCACTTGTAAGATCATTATTGATTCTAATGTTACCTCTTTATTCCAAAAAAAAAAAAGAGTGATAAGTCATCATTTCTTTTCCTATTATTTATTTATTTGCTTATTTATTCATGATATATATAAATAAATAAAAAGATGCATACCTTTTTTATACACACATACAATCTATTTTCTTTAGGAACTTATGTAAAGCAATAATAATAATTATCACTTATAAACTAATACATTATTTTCTAAATATTTTATTTTACTCTAAAAGAACTTAAAATTAAAAAAAAGAAAGCTTGTCTTTGTAAGATAAATATAGTAAATATGCTGCCCTTTTCTTTTCCTTAAAAATAGTGGGAATATATTCTTCATTTCTTAATTTAAGGAATCCTTTAAACATAAAGAATACGTGGGTGGGTCTCTTAAAAGATATGGTTAAGAACTATGCCTAAAGTTAAGGAAAATTATCATTTTATCTTTTATTTCATTTTTAGAAACCTCACCACCATACACTAGAAGCGCCATAATATATGTGATAGTGCTAATGAGGATACCTACTATAATTTTTCCATATTGGTGGGAATGGTTTTTTGTTCTTTTTTTTCTTCTCCAATTTGTGGAGCTGCAGCCTGAAAATAATGCTTCAACAAGATTTTAGTGTATGTATCTAAAATGAAAATTATGACTAAGATCCTAAAAATAGAATAAAATTTATCCTAATTGACCTTCTGTACATCTTCGCTTCAACAAGATTTTAGTGTATGTATCTAAAATGAAAATTATCACTAAGATCCTAAAAATAGAATAAAATTTATCCTAATTGACCTTCTGTGCATCTTCTCTGGGCTATTCCACACAAGTAGAGAAGTCATTAAAATTGGTGCCAGCTTCTATAAGGACGCTACAACCAGTTTGAGTGCATTTCCAGGTAACTGCAGGAGTAAAGTAGAGGTGTACATTAAAGCTCAGAGCTTTTGACCATAATAAGACTTAGGTTAGACTATAGGGTTGCTCATGAATTTCATGTTTGAGTGCAGCTCCTCTTTAGCCATTAATTCCTCTGTCAGCAAAGTAGATAGTCCATTCATTACCCAACGTACTCAAAATTCAGAACTTCAATATCGATGACAAGCTCAATTTCTGCCTTAAAGATCTGACAGTAGTTGCAAAATTTATTGTGTCTGGTTATGTATGCGCCATAATGTTTAAAATAGTAAATAACAGGTCAGTGTTTATATCCGATGTGATTCCATCTGTAACATAGGTATAAGATTATTATTATTATTTATTTATTTTTTGTGTGGTGCCATAACACTAATTAATTCCTCCACCAGTGCCTCATAAAGTCGTCTTCAACCAAATGTTTATTCACACAGTGTCAGAATGAATTCTTTGGTAAAATTAATAACTTGAGTGTTGCCTTCGAGAAATTACGTATTTACCATTGCTATTATTTGCAATTTAATTCAAAAACAGATTTAGAAGTAAAGAGTTCATTTTTTCTAGAAACACAAAACAGAGAGTGTTCAAATTTATTCAACAAAACCATAAGTTAGGCTTAAATTTATGATGGTAATGATTCTCTATGCATTACTCCCCTGTTCAATGTGATAGATGAAAACATGTATTCTGTAAAAGCATATCAAAGAAGAAAATCTTTTAAGTTAAAATTAAAAACGATTAAAAAATATATTTCATACCAAGTTTAGGCGATCAAATTGCAAAACAAGTAGACGAACTGTACTGAATCGTTGGCGGGAATGGGATAAGTAATTATTTTATACAATCCCAAGGAAATATCAGACTTAATTAGCGACACCACAGGAATCTTGTTCCTCGTAGCTTCAATAATAGAGGAAGACTCCCTCTCTACATTCATCGCCATCAAGCAATCTAGCCTCAGTGCAAGCACGCCTCCTATGATAGATCTACCGCCTGCTTCCCTCGTATTTGACAAGCGAATCCTTGTGAACAGACTGGTAACTCCAAAACACAGAATTATTCATCGCTCCTTGCTGACACTGTGGTTGCTACGGATGAAGGGCCTGAAAATACAACTGGGGTTAGCTCCAAAGTATATGCTGGTGTTGCATAACCATTTAAGGATGATGATGAAGACAAGGCAGTGAAACAACAACTCAAAGCCGAGGTAAAAGCAACCAAGGCCATGAAGCATAAAAATAGAAATTACCCTCTCCCTTCTGATGTTTCCTTGCTCTCCTCCTGTCATAACTACCATTGCCATTTTATTCTAAAGGAAGCCACTTGAAAAAGTAATAAAAATAGGCAAATAGGGAATACACGCAGACATTACTTCAACTCGCACGCAAAACCCCGAAAGTCAAGGTAAAATTAACATAGTACGCAGGGAGTAGTTGGTACAGTGTTCGATCTGAATGATTCATTTATTTTTCACCCATACTCCTGGTAGGTCGCCCATACCGTGTGCAGAGGAAGAGCGTATGGAGTCGGAAAAGTGAAAATCCAACCGCAAAAAATGCCTTCGCAGGGAGGAAAATGCCTTCGCATGTCTCAAGTGGGATTCCAGCTGGAATAGTCTTAGCCGGCATCAGACATGAGACTTTTCCGGTTGAATTCTCACCTATAATAGCCTATCGGCTAATAAGGCTCACTTCCTAGAAAGATAAAGAAAGGCTTGCTATCTATAGCTCACTACCAAAGGACTCACTATCGATAAATAAAGAAAAATGGGTTGCTCACTACCAATTTGAACCAATAACAATGGATCTCTCATAGGCTAAAGGTATAGTTCCATTGAAGCACAAACAACTTATCAAACAGATTGAAATGTAGACAGCTTCTGCTCACTACATTACAAAGTCATAAGCATTAAGGCTTGCACTCAGATAAACATACTTGATCATTTTCACATCCTTTGCATCACACACTCTTCACAAATCATCCATACAACAATTCTCCTTACATTTATATCCTTCGTGAACTAAAACAATCTTAATTAGGTTGGCCTTAATGAAACGTATACACCTCAACTATGTAACATCAAATAGGTCAACACCAAACACTTCTACAATATAAATAAGTGAATTCAAACCATGCCAATACTTAAATGGAACCTAAATCTACACAAACATGCTTCTTAATACTTCCTCTATCAACAATTATCCTCCATAGTTAGTGATAGTATGCCAAGTCAAACAAACCTATACTAACACTAACAAGTAACTCCAAACACACCTCTCAATGTCCAAAAACATCTTGTGGTCCAAACAAAAACATTCCAAACTATTTATACATCTTAGAATATTCCAACATTATCAAAATAGTTTGCTCTACTATAACCACTTGAAACTCAGGAACACCTTCATTTTGTGCAACTAGATGTACTGGCACAGAAACCCAACACATCAAACAATCTTTTGGAATAGCTTAGCACTTGAAAAATTCAAGGGAAGGTAGATGAATTTTTTTAAATAATTCTCCTAGATCCACAATACTATAAAATTCACTACAAAGAAATGTAGAGCAATTTCATTTCTCCCATACACCCTATTTTACAAGACAAATATACTATCAAACACATCTTCCTCTACAAAATGATTCATAACCTAAAACTCTAGATATGACACCTTTGAACACCTCTGATCATCACATCCAACTACATGGTCACATATTTAACCATGAAGAAATGTAGAGAAAAAAATTGAACAACACTTTGTCACACTAAACTCTCTTTTATTCAAACTCTCTTAAAAGCACTTGGAAACAAAGTGAATGAGCTTCATCAAAAAATATACTCACATCTCTATAACATATCTACATCATCTACAATATGCAACATTTTCCAACTACAATAGTCTTTTCCATAAAACAAGTTAGACCAACAACCTCTACAACTATATTGAAGTATGACATCAATGGCAACAATAGCAACATTATGTTGACATTAGCTTAGTAATATATGAATTACAACACTAACTACAATAAGGCTCACTACCAAAGCACTAACTATCCAAAAGAAAGAAAGAAGAAGGGGTATCTCACTACCAATTTGAATTGCTAACAATGGATCTCTCATATGCTAAAGGAATAGTTCATCTAAAGAACAAACAACTTATCAAATAGACTGAAATGTAGACACCTTCTGCTCACTACATTACAAAGTCATAAGCATTAAGGCTTGCACTTAGATCAACATACTTTATCATTTTAACATCCTCCACATCACACACTTTTCACACATCATCTATACAATAATTATCCTTACATTTGTATTCGTCATGACCCAAAACAATCTTAATTAGGCCGGCCTTATTGAAACATATAGACCTCAACCATGCAACATCAAATAGGTCAACACCAAACACTTCCACAATATAATGAAGTGAATCTAAACCATTTCAATACTTAATTAGCACCCAAATGTACATAAAAATGCTTCTTAACGCTTCCTCTATCAACAATTATCCTCCATAATTAGCACTAAAATGCCAAGTCATCCAAACCTACACTAACTCTAACAAGTAACTCCAAACACACCTCTCAAGGTCCATGAGAATCTCAAAAACCACACAACAACATTCCACATTATTCATACAATATCTTAAAATATTCCAATATCATCAAAATATTCTGCACAACTACTATAACCACTTGAAACTCAAGACACCTTCATTCTGTGTAACTAGATGTACTGGCACAGACACCCAACACATCAAACAATCTTGTGGAACAACTTGGCACCTAAAACTTCAAGTGAAGGTAGATGGAAACTTTATAAGAATACTCCTAGATATGTAATACTAGACACTTCACTACAAAGAAATGTAGAGCAATTTCATTTCTCCCAAACACCATGTTTTACCATACAAACATATTTTCAACCACATCTTCCACTATAGAATGATCCAAAACCTAAAATTCTAGATATGACACCTCTAAACAACTTTTATCATCACATCCAAATTGCATGGTAACATCTTTAACCATGAAGAAATGCAAAGAAAAACACTAAACAACATTTTATCACACTAAACTCTCTTTTATTCAAACTTTCTAAGAAGAACTTGGAAACCAAGTGAACTAACTTCATCAACCAAATTACTCACAACGTTGGTTGATCCAACAACACTGGTTTACAATTTTTGGCCAAACTGGACACTGAACTAATTTTTTTAACTAAATATTCACTTTTGAACAACTACAACGACGAAACCGTGACGAATTTGAAGATGATGCAAACTAGTGATTTGTGACATTTTGTCTGTAGATTCTAAAATATTGTTTTGAAATTTTTTGGAATTAGATTGCACTTCTTTTTCCATCTCCTTTGAAAACTAGTTTTTTTCAGTAAACACCATTTTTAAGGAGTGATGCTCACCGTATAACATATAACTTTTTTTTCCATGAAGGATAAAATTCTTTTTTTGAATTTATATTTGTAACTATGATATCTAGTGCTTCCAATTGGTTTCATAGTGTTTTATTGAATATTTTTTTCTTAATCAAGTTTTGAAGTCAAACCAATTACAATTCATACATAGGCAGACTGTATAACACAAAAAAAATTGTATGTATGAAAATTCAATTTTTTTTGTTGGATCAAGGAATTCAATATCCAGTGCAATCATATTTTTAGTTTTTTTAATAATCTTCTATTTACCCACATGTGTAGAAAATAGAGCTTGATATTCGGTGAAAAACCTACATTCACAAGAAATAAAAAATAAATATAATAACCAAATTAAATTTTATTAAAATTATACTTTTCTAGAAGCTTATAATAAAGACAACATACTTACAAAAAATAAATTTTAAATCAATTCATTTGATCCCCCAAAAGGTAAATCAAAAGTGGCTTTTTATTAGCATTTTGATAGGTGTAAAGGAGACTTCATTATAGGTATGGTTTAAAATTAGCAAGGTACTATCCAAGGGGAATTGGTCTAAGGTGGTTTGATCAAACCTTCTTCAATTGGAATCCTTTAAATATAATTTTTCAAGGCTTAAATCATTATATTTTCTAAAAATATGTGATTTCAACAAAAAGTAGGAACTCCCTGAAAGTGTAAACCACTATTATGGTAGTACTCCTCTGTAACACATCTACATCATCTACAATATACAACATTTTCCAACTACAAGAATATTTTTTCTAAACACAAGTTAGACCAACAACCTCTACAACTATAATGAAGTATGAAATCAATGGAAACACTAGAAACATTATGTTGACATTGATACCAACAACTTAAAACTTCCAACAACTCCAATGCTAAGGGTTGACATCATCAACACCAACAAAATTCTAGCACTTTCTTCATACATGAGGTTGACATCAATGACGACATGCAAGAAACTCACAAACAACTCAAGCTTCCAACATTTCTAAACTTCTGAAACATGATCCCAACATACACCCTAAAAATTATCAACACAACCAGCGATGTAGATCCTAGAGCTCTACCACTCTAGACTAGCAAATGAGTATGTGGGAAACAATCACACTTACATCAACATACGTATGGATTGGAAAATATTCACTAGAATAGAGATTTATCAACACACACTTTCGACTCACAACAAAATCCACATACATAAAAGTGGGGATAAATAAATAATGAGGAATTGGATTATTTTACCTTCAATCAATCCAAGAAATAAAGAAGTGTTGAGGTATGCAACAAAAATAGAATGGCACCACCTCCAATAGATGTCACCAATTAAAATATCTATCAAACACAATGAAATTAGAAGTGTTTGGAAAAAATTCTTATAATTTCTCCAAGAATACAATACTCTTCAACTTCCTAACACATGCAAGTGAAAAATTTCCCATTGTGAATCTTACAATGAATGATAATAACTTCAACTAGTAAATATACACCCAAAACTAGAGACTCAACTTCCTTTCCCACCTAAAATATAGTGAACCCTAAAATAAAATAAAAAATATCAATCATAATATTATATTTTTATTTTCAAGATTTTATAAAACACATAATATTCTCATTAAAACCATCAAAAGGCTTCCTACATATCTTCAATTTAAAGAGAAACATATTTTGCAAATATATTTTTGGATACATACAACAATTTCAAATGAGAAAAACATAAAATTTTAGTTTATATATCATGTCATATACTATTCCTTGAAACCCCAAGAACACCTTAGTTCCCCTCCTGAATATATTTTATCAATTAGACAAAGACATGCAAGGAATTCTTCTTCTTATAGACACTCAACACATACAACGGTCCAGAAAAAGACATGCAAGGAATTCTTCTTATTATAGACACTCAACACATATAATGATCCTCTTCTTTTGTTCCCACAAATCGGATATGTGCACAACTATTTCCTTTCCACTCAAAAAATCCATAAACATAGTCATTCATTTTTTCATCCATAAAATAAACACACTAATAATTTTTTTGATATCTAAAAAAGAAACATGGACAATAATTTATTCTGCTTCTACAAAATGTAGACAAAAAGATGTTTCTTTTTTATCCAAAAAATGCATACATATTAATATTCTCTCTTGAAAAGAATTCTCCTTGCATAGAGATGTGTTCTACTAGTAACCTACATTTTTGAATCGTTTACAATTCAGGAACTCATTTGTAAACATATAGTATAAGGTGTAGATTGATTCCAAAAATCTTGGAGTGCATGTAAACCATCTAATACAATCATTATTTGATCCTCTCTAGGATATTATCTTGTATAAGCTTGAGTGATGTTTCTATCTTTCACACAAGAAAAAGGTTAAAAAATAAATGGATAGTTTTCACTAATGTGAGAAGGTGGAAAAAGGATGCCTTTGGGAATATTTTTGGTACTAAGACAGAAATTTAGGGAAAAATTTAGGAGATTCAAGTTAAAATCCAAAAATGGGGGTACATTGACAATTACATAGAAAAGAAAAATGAACTTCTCATTCAACTGCATGATATCATTACTAAAGAGGAAGTTTTTTGGTGGAAAAGATCTAGGGTGTCTTGGTTGACTGAGGGAGATAGGAATACTAGATTCTTTCATCTATTTGCTTCGAAACATAGGGCTGCTAATAGAATCACTCATATTGATTCTAATGGGACGAGATTTGAGGAGGAAGATGATATTAGAGAACAAGTTGTCCTTTTCTTTAGCAACCTTCTTTCTTGTAATGGAGAGATTGTTACTGAAGCTCAAGATTCCTTGATTGAGGCTATACCTCAAGTGATTGGTCATAATGAAAATTCTTTGATCACTGCTATTCCTTCCAAAACTGAAATAAGGAAAGCTATTTTATCTTTTGATGGCAACAAAGCTCCTAGACCAGATGACTTTCCATTATTCTTCTTCCAAGTGTTTTGGGAAATTGTTGAGTTGGATGTGGTGAATGCTGTCAAGGAATTCTTTGGATCAAGACATCTGTTGAAAGAATTGAATGCTACTTTTGTTGTCCTTATTCCTAAAAAACCCAGGGCTTCAGAGTTTCAAACTTTTCGGCCAATCAGCCTATGTAATTCTATTTACAAAATTATTTCAAAGGTGTTAACTTCAAGAATGCTTTTTGTGCTTCCTCAAATTACTACTCCACAATAGAATGGTTTTGTGCTAGGTAGGTACATTCTGGACTATGTTGTTGCTGTTCATGAGAACTTACATTCGTTAATAGTTTTGAAAACTGAAGGGTTTATTTTTAAACTAGACATTTCCAAAGCCTATGATCAGGTTGATTGGGATTTCTTGTTTAAAATCTTGGACAAGTTTAGTTTTAATAATAGAGTCATTCAGTTGGTGAACCAGCTTGTCTCGACAGTTACCTCCTCTGTCATTATGAATGGATCACCTTCAAGGTTTTTTCAGACCTCCAAAGGCCTCAGACAGGGAGATCCTATTTCTCCTATTCTATTTACAATCTTGGCTAAGAGTCTGGGGAGAAATATTAAAAAGCTTATTGATCAAAGATCCCTTGCTAGCTTAAGACCTTCTTCTTCTCTTCTAACTTGTTCCCACCAGCAATTTTTTGATGACACCATTCTCATGGGAAGATCTACTGTGACTGAAGCTAAGACTTTCAAAAAAAATTTGAATCTTTATGAATCTGCTTCTGGGCAAGTTGTCAACAAGGGCTAAGAGTTCAATTTTTTTCATCAATACTTTGGAGTATAGACAAGTCAAACTTGCTCGGATTCTTGGATGCCAAGTCGAGCCTCTTCCATCAACCTATCTTAGTTTACCTCTTTGCTCTAAACCTTCAAACTCATTATGGATTTCTCTAGTTGAAAAATTCAATAAGAAGCTATCGGGGTGGAAAGGAGCTCTTCTCAGTCAAGCTGGAAAAATCTAGCTCCTTAAGGCTTCTCTGCAAAATATTCCTATTTATGCTCTCAGTATATTTAAAATTCTTGCTAAATATGCTGAGGTCATTGAAAAAATTCAGAAAAGGTTTCTCTGGTCTAGAGTGGAGGATAAAAAGAGAATGCCACTTGTTGGATGGGATCTGGTTTGTAGACCCAAATCAAGGGGGGCCTGGGATTAAGAAAAATTAAAGTATTGAATCTGTCCCTTCTTGCTAAATAGCTTTGGAGAACTCTTACTTTGAATGGAGAATGGCGTGATACCTTAAAAGCCAAATATTTTAATAACTATGAGTCTTTTAATGAGATTATAAATTCTTCTTCTTTACCTCGTGGGTCTGTCTGCTGGAATGATATGGGTAGAGGAAGAAAGTTGTTAGAAATGGGAATTGGTTGGCTAATTGGAAATGGAAATTATGTTAGGTTTTGGGAAGACAGGTGGCTTTTTAAAGATCCTTTGATCAGAATTAAGAAATTTAGTAAATGGATGAATGATTGTAAAAAGGAATTTGGAGTCTTGGTTAAAGATTATTGGAGGAATGGGGGTTGGGTTGATTTGAAGACCATCAGTCAGGATCTTAGCCCAGTTCAGTCGACTTTCAAAGCCCTAAGACCAGCTCAACACCAGGTGGAGGATCTTGCTATCTGGTTAGACAACTCATCTGGTATTTTTTTAGTTTCCTCTGCCACGTCTATGTTGTTTAGTCTGTTGGAGCCTCCACCCTTTTGGGCTAAGACTTGGATTAATCACCTGACTCTGAAAATCAATATTTTCTACCAGATAATGCTACAGAATAAGATTATTACCTTGGACAATCTTGGAAAAGGAGGAATTCAATTACCTAATAGATGTTATATGTGCAGGAATGAAGTCGAGACTGTTAATCATCTTTTTCTTCATTTCCATTTTGTTTTGAATATTTGGGATAAAATTTTGGTGCTTCTTGATGTGGCTTGGATTTTCCTTGCCTTTGTCAAAGATTTCTTCATACAATGGAAAGCTCCTTCA
This sequence comes from Sequoia sempervirens, assembly GCA_007258455.2. NCBI lineage: Eukaryota > Viridiplantae > Streptophyta > Pinopsida > Cupressales > Cupressaceae > Sequoia > Sequoia sempervirens. The sequence continues at coordinate 118,053 of VDFB02224023.1, forward strand.
AAAAATCATTTTGTGCAAAAGCTATGGTCTTTTGTTCTACCTTTTATGTCTTGGAATATTTGGAAGGAAAGGAACAACAGAGTGTTTAGGGATAAAGAGATGTTGGAAGGGGACTTGCACGCTAAAATTGTAATGGCTATAAAGGAAAACTTCTCTTTAATTCCAAGAAAAATGTTTGAGAAAGCTAACTGGTATCCTTTTGATATTGCTATGGCCGAAAAGTGGAATTCAAAATTAGTTGGGTCAAATGTCCTCAAACCTAGTGTTTATGGGAGAGAGAATATTAATTGGTCTTTCCTGCCTTTGGGCTGGTTGAAAGCCAATTTTGATGGTGCGGCTAAAGGTAACCCTGGGAAAGCTAGCAGTGGGTGTGTTTTAAGGGACAACTCAGGGGCTTTTATTGTGGCTTTTGTTGTGGACATCGGTAATCAAACTAATCATGTTGCTATAGGGGCTTTTCATGCGGTTAGCTTAACCCTCAAGATCAACATGAAATGTCTTTGGTTGGAGGGTGATTCATTGAATATAATAAATTGCATTCTAGGGATTACCCCCCCTCGTGGACCATCAAAAAATGGATCGAAGATACAAAAATATTATTAAGTAAATTTGATAAAGTGAAAGTGTCCCACACCTATAAAGAAACCAATAAGGTGGCAGATTACTTCACTAATGAAGGGGTTGAGAAGGGTGGGGAAAACACGTGGAGGAAGAATGACTACCTCCATCTTGAAGTGAAAGCGCTAATTTATTATGATTCAGTGCATGGAAGAGAAGTCTGTCTTTGTCATGATGAAACGGATAAAGATCAGGTATGTTGATTTCATTAGATTTGATGGGATCGACGTCATTTTATTTTTCAAGAAGAGCCTCCAGCACACTTTCTGGGTGTTTGATAAAATATGCCTAAATGGGACCCAGAGCAACTGTAGAGTGTTGTCTAACAGAGCTTTGAATATGGGTAGAGAAAGAAAATGAGTGGAGCCAAGCCGTTTCTAGGAGCACAGAAAGAATGCCAAAGCATGGGAAAGAATTGAAAACGGAGGCTTAGTCCTATATCTGGAAAAGCTCCATGGTACGGATGAGGGGATGCTGGACTATTTTGTTAAAAACTAAAAAAATGGTGAGATTGTGTTGTTTGGCAAGAATGTTAAGCTGAATGAGGACTTAATCGGTGAGATAACTGGTCTTTCGACTAAGGGTGTGAAATTCTATTGGGACTGACAATTCTTTGATGAAGCGATCATTAAATTTCCTAAAAAAGATAAGGAGAAAGCTAAGATGGTTAAGGTTTCCAATAGCTACTTTGATGTGGAGTCCATCAAATCTATTTGGAGGAAATTTTTAAAAGTTATTATGGAATATATCATGGTTGACAGGCGCTTCACCAGAGTTTATGGTTACCACTTTGCCATTCTAAACCATTTCCGTCACAAGGTTCGTATCTCTCTGTCTTTTTACTTATTCTCTTCTTTAAAGAATTGCCTTGATGAAGTTGAAAGAAACCCTAGGAGGACTGCTATTATTCACCTTGGTCTTGTTAGGCTCATTTTTTAGCATTTTCAAAATTTACTTGCTTTGCCTAAAATTGTTGAAATTGAAGATTTGGATGATGAGGAGATAGGAAGTAGTAGGGAGATCAACGCCCAGGCCCCCTGCTTGTGTTCCTATTGGTCTTGATACCATTGCTCCCTAGTCCCCGTCTTGTCAGAAAACCCTTAAGGATTCTGCCTTGCTGTCATGTCCTAAATTGTAGCCTCTGCATGAGCGCCCTAGTCCAGGTTTTGCCTTGCCGCCCTATCTTAATCCCCAACCATTTCCTGGATGCCCTACTTTGGGTTTGTTCCCTGATTTTAAAAGTACCCCTGTTACGAAACTTGTTTCGTATTTTGGGAATTCAATGGAAATCCTCTCTGATAAGCCCATGGTCAATAAGGAATCGGCCCCAAGTGCCCCTGCGTCTGGAAGATTTGGGAATGGACCTTATAATTCCCCTATTCATGATGAAATTAACTCGGCCCTGAATAAGCTCAAGCTTGAGGACATGGTGAGTATGGCAGAAAAAAGTACGGATGGCCTTTTCACTGTTCTCAAGTGGACCCAGAAGGAAGTCTGTGATTTGAAAGGTCGTAATACGGATCTCAGCAACAGGATCATGGACTTGGAGCAGAAGATTAGCTGGAGCCATAGAGAGAATGAAGGACAGGAAACTCCCTTGCCAAGGAAAAGACAACAATCACAGGAGGAAAGATTGACTAGTATCAAGTGTAGTATGTCCAAGATTGGCCAGAACATTAGGGCCATTGTAGTGAACAATCACAAAATTGCTAGGCATAATACCATTATCATCAATGCGATGGTGGAAAAGCTTGAAAAAAACTAAAAGGGTTCACTGGTCATGGATTTGGATGTGGACAGGGGAGGCAGCAGATCTGCTGGTGAAGGGATTTCGACTCGTACCCGGGCTAACATTAAGAGGAAGACCCTGACTTCATCACATACTGCTCAAATTCTCAAGCAAGGGTTACAGGATATGAAGGATGTTGAAAAGGAGGCTGAGGAGTTATTGAACACCTTGGAGTAGCGCAATGGTGTTGCTGGTTTTTTGGGCAATCCTTTTTTGGGCCCTATTGTCTCTTTGTGCTGTCATTTCCTTTTTGGGATAGCCGTTTGCTTGTTTGAACTTTTTTTGTTATATTTTGTTGTTTAAACTCTACAGTTTCAGGTCCCTGTAAAACCTATTTTTTCCTTTTAAAAAACAAATAAAAATAAAGAAATAAAATTCTAAAATAGTAAAAGAAAAATATACATCCATATAATAGTTTTAATATAAAATAAAATGAATATCAAGAAAATATGTTCTTTTAAAGGAAATATGAATTTTAATTTCTCATTTCAGCTAGTCAATAAGGTTTTAAAACTAGATAATATATTTTTTGAAAAATCATAGTGTTTTGATGTTAATTCCATTCCGTCAACCACCTCTCATATAATTTTGAAGTATTCCTTATCTTGAGGATTTATTTTTATGTATGATTAGAAAATGATAATGATATAGTAATAATTAACATAATTTAGTCGATATTTGTTACTACTAATTTTGGAGAGAGTGACTAATAATTATGATTAAAATTTCATGAAATAATATATAATAGAAATATATAAGAGACATTCATTAGATAATATATATAATATAGAATCAAATTTATTTATTCATATATATATAATAAAATAATTTTAATGAAAAATAAAAGAAGGAAATAAAATGATTGTAACTTGACATATTTTGATATATTTAAAATACATATTATATTAAATAACCTTAAAATTATGTTTATTATAAAACATTAATTGTTCTTAGAAATATAACTAGTGGTGGAATGATATGATAACATATTTTTTTTAAAACATTTCAAAACTTACATATATAATAGTGTCACCATAATTCAAAACTAATAAATATCTCTACACGATTTTTAAAATATATTTTGAATATTTGGACATAAAAATTTAAAAATATTATTTTACGTTTTTTCATATCAGTATCTTGCATATGGGTCTTCCTTTTCAGTTATGAATGAGACGACAACAATTTTTTATTGATCACGAGTTGTGAGAATTGAGATAGCCACATATCCCTCACAACCACCTATGCGGTTACACCAACAGTGCAAATACAAGATGACAATGCTTAATGGTATATTATTCCACATATATATCAGCGTAGGCTGGGAGGGAGGAGGGGCTATGTGGTTTATTTATATCACTCCACCAAATGATGGTTTATGCCGCAATATACCAGATATCTAAAAGACGGGGTGCTTAGCTTATAGCCGCTTATTTAGAGGTTAATAACGAGCATAATCCTATATATCTAGGGACAGAAAACAATAGAGTAGTCGGTACCAGAGGGGCAAGTAAAAGTGCTGGTAGCATCGTCCTTAGCATAACTGTAGGCCTGAGGGCACTGTTGCTTGAAGATCATCGAGTAGTTTGTGGGAGAGCAGTTATTAAGATAGGCTCCCGTGCAACAATACTGGTCGGTGTTAAAGACATTGCAGGCACTCTTGCATCCTCCATCAACCTTCAATTCAGCAGGGCACACAGCATTCACGTCGCTTTTGCACGAAGGGGCAGTGCACTGTCCGTTTGTAGGATTGATAGAAAGAGGAACGTTGAAGCCGTCCACCAGTGAGATATCGTAGGTGTCCTGGTTGCTTAGAGTGTACTCGGCCAGCGTGGTGGGAACGGCTCCGGAGACTTGGCAGCTCAGTAGGCCGTTGCAGTCTCCAGTTTTACAGGTTCCTCGCCCGCTCGCATCGAAAGAGCAGCCGGTTCGGCCCCAGAATCGTCCCGCCGCTGTCCCGGCCGGCACATTGACCGTCCATGTCTGACCCTGGTCCAGCTGCTGCCCTCCTCCGGGTAATCCTGCCGCCCAAACTGTGTACCCGCACTGGTTCCGTATATCAAACTTAGCTGCTCCCACCTCTGCGACATACACACACACATTAAGCCTTCGAGTAGTATTCAACTTACCTTCTAGCAACAAATTACACCACGTAATGTGTTACCAATACAACTTACCTTGCATATATAGAGATATGACGAGTCCAGCCACGAGAACAAGCGCAAGATCTGATACTGTAGCCATTATACCTTCTCGATTGAATGAAAATAGATGTCTTGGGTATTTGAGGAGGGATTTATCATTTATATAGAGATCTCTCCGCCACTCACGCAGGAAGCATGGACCCGGCTCCACAAGCCGTGTATCTTACGACAGCCGCCTGTGAGCATTCAAACTTCTTTAAAAATCTAGTTTGAAAGCTCCTCTGTAAATATTTTTTCCACGATTTTGGATCGTTTTTCACAATCAATTATTATGATGTAAAAGATCAGAATAGAAGCCGTGTATCTTATGGCAATTGTAGGTCAGCATTCAATTATTATGATGTAAGGAACCGTAAGAATCAAAATCACCTAAAGCTGGGCAAATGGCATTGTACAGAACAATATACATACACTCAACTCTATGGAATGCGCTCCTTCCGTGTGAAAATCTGTGCAATCTTTCGCGGTTTTTCACCCCTTTATTGAACTTGTTTTAAGCAGCCTTTTAATATTATTTTTCTATTTAATAAAATTTTAAAAATTGGAAAAAACAAAAAATTGTGATTAAGAAAATTTACATTTTTTTTATTTTGCATTTTAAGTTTTTTTCTTAGTTCTTATTTCACTAATAGTCTTTTTCATTTTAAATCTATTATTCTAGAACATACCAATACTAATAATAGATTTTTTTTTACTAATCTTACTGGATCAGATTACTTGCATCAAAGAATCATTAAGACTTCTTGATTTCTTTTCATTTGATATACTCTGCACTTCAACTCATTCAATTTCTATTTGATTTCACACTCCTAAGAATGTTTAGCTATTTTTGTAGAATTGACACTCGATTTGAACTTCTTGTTGTTTCTCATTAATTTGTTATTGTAACATAACTAATCTTATCTTAGTTCTTTCAAATGATTTAAATTAACATAAATATGTTAAACACACTTATTAAAATATCAATATCATTAATATATTATATATTATGATTTACCAAAAAATATTAGATTTTATTTATTTAAAAACTTTTTTACTTGCCTTTAAAATTATTATGATATTGCTATCGGATTCAACCGTGTAGTTTCGAGTCAAACTCATTGACCCATGTTTCATGAGTAGTGGTTCACAAGAACCCATCTCTCATGATAATGAATGGTCCACTTAGCACTCATTGCATCTAGGTGATGCTCACAGAGGTGAAGCACTGGTCCGTCCCGGGAGGTCACCCATCCCAGTATTGCTCCAGCTCAAGCGCGCTTAACCAGGGAGTTTTCTCCAAGGTTAAGCCCGCTTGAGTTGTTACCCCATTTGCAAAACCTTCAGCAAGTGTTGTGCCTTATGAACCATTCATAATAGAGCCCCTTTAGCTCATCAATTGATAAGTAGGAGGTATTTTTCCACAGGTACAAATTATTACTATTATCAAATAGCTCTCCACATAACAATTATGACTGTAGAAAAATTTACTGCCAATAATTCAAAACCAACAAATTCACCTCTAATAATTCCAATGACAAATTCATCTCATAGAAAATACACCACCAACGTTAAATTTACTTGAAATTCCCCACTATCAGACAGATGGATACATTCGGTAGTCAGGGATGGGTTTATTATAATTTATACGGAAAAAGATCTCCGCGATTTACGGTGGAAGCGAGGAAGCCAAGACCCGACTTCAAATCCGCCTATCCTATGAGAGTCCTAATTCTGTTTAAATTCGAAGGCTCATCAACACTCAGACATCTGTTTTGTTCTTTCTGCATTCATATACATTAATTGCACGTCTCCACATCAAAATATATTTTACGGTATTCAAGGCAGCCATCTGTGATTTTAAATTTCAAAAGTTAGACAAGTTTCAATATTAATGACAATGCATGTTTAATTTAGTTAATTATATTGAGAGATGTTTTATAGTGAAAGTTATCGAGGAGTGAAGGTTCAAACATAGCCTCTTCTTTTAACTTTTGAGATATCAATATAATATATTATTAGTATAAAATAGTTATCATTAGTCGAGTTACGATTCAAATATAGTTTAATTATAGTTCAATTATAGTTCAATTAGTGTTTAATTGAGGTTTAATTAAAGCTCAAATGATAGTTATGATTTAATTAGTATTCAATTAGGGTTCAGATATGATCATGGTTCAAGAATAGTTAAGGTTCAATTATTGTTCAATTAGAATTAGGGAGTGATTCAATTACAGTTATGATTATGGTTCAAATAGGGTTTAATTAGGGTAAGGGTAGAATTCAATTTGGGTTATGGTTATGATTTATCAAGGGATTTATTAAGGTATAATTTAATTAGTATTCAATTACAATTAAAATAAGGTTGAATTAGGATTTGTATAAGTATACTATACTATTAGAGTATATATTATTAAGAATAACATTAATTATATTAATACAGCAAACTATTATATATTGTTTAACTTATTAATTAAATAAAAATAAATAAACTAATGAATTTAAATTTAATCAATTTATATTTGATAAATTGTAATTTTTAATATAATTTGATGATATTCTATTATAATGCAAAAAATAATATATTGTTACAAACACACAACAATAACATGCAAAATGGTTCCTCCAAATTGATATACCTCAACATTTCCTATATAGATTATGTAATAAGTAGATAAGCTAGTTATTAGAAAGTGTGCAATTATATTCGTCCTAATAAAAAAGTAAGTAAAATAATATCACTAAAATAATGGAGCTCAATAAATTGTAAAGCATAGCTTCTTTGTTCAATAACAAAGAAAAAGAAGAACATAGTGTTGGATAAGAAGAAAAAAGTATAGTGTAGTACAAAAAGTACAAGACATACAAAACATGCTCCAGCTACCATTTAATATCTTTTGTTAATTAGAAAAATACAAAAAAATATTGTTGGCTTATGAGTATGTAATCTCCATGAATACACAAAAGGCTTTCCTCTGAACATCATCTGACTTCAATAAACTCAAACTTTTACCCTTGCTGCAAACTTTTTTGGTATCGCCTACAAAAACATATGAAAAGCTTAAATTCATCTTCAAAAAAACAGTGAATTTGTCTCTCCCTGCACTTTTCTTTACAAATAGAGAGAAAACAATGACTGTTATTGACAGAAACCCTTTTTCAGCCAATGGAAATCTCAATCGACTTGGGTTTCTCAGGAAAAATCCTAGGCACAGTAACAAAAAAAATCCATTAATGTAGGCAAAAAAAATCTAGGTCGGGTTTAGCATTGCCAGGTAATCTAAATTTCTCGGTAAACCTGTGATTCACCTTCCTTTCCACTCGCAGAAGCTTGCGCTCCTCTTCACCTTCGCCATCACATTTCCATTTACCCACGCATTTTATGACCAACAGTTTCTCGTTCTCCACTTGAACCTGCAAAACATCTTGTCAATTAACAGAACAAAACACAACTTCAAATTAACATAAGTGTAGAAACCCTAACCCAAGATGAGGGAAAATACATTAACCTGAATGTCAGACTTAGTGAGCCGCAGAACATCAGTGACAAAAACATAGTCTTTTGGTGTTTGTTTAATATTCACAGGCGCATAAGCCATGCCCTTGCCATATGTTTTATTATATTTTGTGGTAATTATTGATTTACAAAATATATAATATATTTAAATATTTTATATATAAATTATTTATTGATTTGATAAATAAATAGTTGTTAAATTTGATTTAAATGATTTCAAGTATTTATTTTTTAATGTAAAAGAATCATTAATTTTTAAGAAGTGTATTTATTTATTTATTTTTATTAAAAGTGAAATATAACATGTCATTATTTTCACCATATTTATATATTTATAAATTATTAAAGAACATTAAAAGTTCTTATCAAATAGTTGTTAGACAAATATTTATGATCTTATTAATCAAGATTTATACATTTATATTTTTAGACCCATTTTACACAGTATTTTAGGTAATAGGGATGTAAATATTTATGTCTTTGGTTATTTGATAGTACATTTAAATGATTTTAATAGTTTTCAAGAATTTTACTAGTGTTATACTTTAATTTATTTTTTTTATTTTGCGAGAACAAAACAAGTTCAAAAATATGTTAATTTCATTATTTATTTTTCAAAAGACCTATTCTTAGTGATTAAAATTGTAGACATGCAAAATCAGCATCATGCATTTAATTAAATTCATATTCATCCATTCATCAAATAAATCAAGTTCATTAAATTCAATCTCTAAAGTCATCCATTTAAATTAAATAAATCAACTTTATTTAATTTGATCCTAACATAACTCTCTTTGATTAAATAAATCAAATCTTTATTTAATAAAATCTAAAATCATCTTTCATCTCCTTTTGATTTAGTTTAATCCTTAAATTTAAGTCAAATGAGTCAAATCACCTAATCCTCTTTTAAATTAACTAAATCGGGATTAAATTTAATCTAATGCATGTCACATTCTCTAGATTTTCCCACTTGCACAAATAAAAAAATTTAATTAATTTATTAAATCCTCATTTTCCCTCAACAAGGAATATTTGGAGAATATTCCCTCAAATTTGAGTTCAAGTCAAGTTGACTTGTCCCTTCCAACATAGCATTAATTCTCCTCTTACATGTCCCCCACTTGGCATTTAAGCCCCCTTTTCTCCCTCCAACAAGCCAAATTTGAAATTTGAAAAGGCCACCTAATGTCATTTATTGGCACATTGACCAAAACTTGCACATCCTCTATCCACTCACATTTGGACAAGTGGCTCCTTCCTATTGGTTGAATCTTTGTCCCACATTCACCCATTTTGCATATTTCTCCATCCTATCATTCTATAAATAGGAGGTCGCATTCCTCATTTTAGCATCCACAATCTCATGCAAAGTTACTCTCTCCATATTGAGAGCTAACTTTTTCCATTATCATTTGCAAAATTGATTTGTCAAGGGTTGGGAAAGGGTCACTTTTCACAAAAAAGTGACACCAATCCACTATGGGATAAGTATGCATTCGTTCTTCTTTGATACTTTTAATTAGTTTATTTGGTCACTTTGTTTGTGAAGTATGGTGCATTATCTCATAGGAGCATTTAGTAAATTTGCATGAATTAACCTTTTTCATGGAGTTTAGAATGTATGCAAATTTTATTGCTAGCACACAACATAAAACTCATCACCTAAATTGACCCTCTCAAGTACTTACTATCAAAAGCAATGCTCATTAGAAGAATGGCCAAATGGGTCATGATACTATCAAAGTATGACATTGACTATGTCGAGCAGAAAGCAATTAAAGGCCAAGTCGTCGCAGATCAGCTTGCAGAAGCACCAATCTATTCAGAGAATTCTCTTATCTTAGATTTTCCAGATGAATCCATCTTCAATGTCAACATAACTGACCACTGGAAACTTTACTTTGATGGCTCATACATGCAACATGGATCAGGAGCTGGTGTCTTCTTTATCACCCCACAAGGGGACTGCATACCAAGGTATTATAATTAGTGTTCTGATTATATTTAGTATATTTTATTGCTTTATAAAAGATTTATTGTTTTAAGAAATTCGTATATATCATTAGTATGGTGATTTAATTAAAGACAAAAAATATTAAAAATAAAATAGACCATTTCACAAAAAAATGTTTCACATTTTGTGTGTAGGTGATTCTTTTCTAGTTCTAGTCACAAATAGTCACTAGTCCAAATCAAAAGTTCAAAAAAAATATTCATTTGTGTGTAATACTTATTGTATGTCAAACACTTGTTAATGAACACTTTTCAAAATTACTAATTTTTTATATTTTGCAACCCAACTTATCAAAAACTTCAATTTGAAGCTATTACATATTTAGTTTTGGATTGTTAAAATTATTTTGACATCTTTATAAAATTTAAATTAAGATATTTAAGATAAATGTATTTAAGATATTTGAAACATGACTTGTCCAATTTAAATTAAGAGGTTTTTATTTACACAATAGAATACCTTTTAATATTAATAAAATAACTCTAAAAATAAATAAGTACAACTCTTAAATAAATAAAATAATTCAAAAATAATAAAAATATCTCATAATTTTTCTAGATAAATAGATTTAAAATATTAAAACTTAAAAAAATATTATTCACTATTTGAACTTAAAACATTTTCAGTTACAATATATCACATATGCATTACGGGTCAGCTTAATCACCACACTCTAAGCTCTGATAGCTTAGGTGGCTTGGCCCATTCACCTAACATTTTCGTACCTATCAAATTCAGGTTTCCAATTTTGACAGATTCCGTTAAACTTTGTTCCTCCATTTTCACATTTAAAGTTTTTTTGACTTCCACATTTCAAGTTTTTATAACTCCCACATACCATACGGTAATAAATATGGTGGAATTTTATGTTATAAATACTCCGCTGAAGTAATAATATATGATAACATATTAAAGCAGAAAGTGTGCTCAATCACAGGAGAATAAATAGGTGTTAAGCAAAAATGTGTGCTTATTCCATAGGTAATTTATGCCGAAGGCGTATCCAATATGAACATGCTCAACCTAAAATATGCAATCACTAGCTCATTGCTTTCCAAAGATGATCAAATTGATCGTGGCCATTAATTGTATCTAGACAACTTGCATTCTACTTGACAGTGAGTTGTGACAGTGATGGTGATAGATCTCTTCATATTCCCTTGCGCACCTTTAATATTATCTACAAGTGGGTGTCCAGAGTGAGGTTTATCATTTCGTTGATTCTTGTGGATGCAATGGTGTTTTTTCTCTCTACTACGTGGACTACATTTATTGCAGGGTATGCATTGAATGGGCGGTCCAAAGAGGAAGATGAGTTGTTTAAATGGATGCAATTCTTAGGTTTCAGGCCAAATTTACAAACTTATGTGAGCATTCTTCTGGCATGCGCCGAATCGGCACATCTGGAGGCTGGTATGGCAATCCATGGAGAAATAATTAAGAGTGGATTGCAATCACATCTTTTCATCAGGAGTAACCTTGTAAATATGTATGCAAAATGTGGTGATTTAAAGATAGCACATGATGTGTTCAAAAAGATGCTTCAACAAGATAACATGTCCTGGATTGTAATGATCGCTGGTTATGCACAAAATGGTTGAGATGATGAGGTCCTACAAACATTTCAAGAAATGCAAGAGGTCGATGTGAAAGAAAACTCAAGGACCTTCAACACTATTCTCTCCAGTTGTGCCAAGTTGGCAGCTCTTGAAGAGGGTATACAGATCCCTAAAGAAATTATTAGAAGTGGATTTCGGTATGGGGTCCTTGTGGTGAATTTTCTAATAAATATTTATGCTAAATGTGGGAGTTTGGACAAGGCACGCAAAGTATTAGACAAGATGGATCGGCCAAATGTTTTTTCTTAGACATCGATGGTTTCAGGATATGCACAAAATGGGAGGGGAAAGGAGGCACTGGAGCTTCTCCCACAAATGCAACGAGCAGGTGTGAAGCTCACCTCAAAAAAAAATTCCTGTTCTCTTTCTGCATGTACTAGAACAGGGTATGGATATCCATCAAAACATAAAGGATAGAGTAATTTTGTCAAATGTATTTGAACTGCCCTAGTAGACATATATGCAAAATGTGGAAGCAGAAACAAGGCACGTGAAGTGTTTGACAATATGCCTCGAAGAGATGTGGTTTCATGGACTGCAATGCTTGTAGGATATTCACAAAATGCATTTGCTGAGAAGGCTTTAGAAATTTCCAAGCAAATGTAACTATCAGGTTTAAAGCCAAATTCTGCAACCTTTGCTAGCATCCTCCCTACCTAAAAATGTGAGCTATGGAACAGTATGTACATTATAGTAACTTCCCTAGTAGACATGTGTGCAAAAAGTGGAAGCAGTAACAATGCATGTGAACTGTTTGACAAAATACCTGAAAAGGATCTATAACCTTTTACCATCCCCATAAATGACTATCCATACTTGTAGCACCATGCAACAGTCATGGGAATATCAATGGCTTCCTAAACAAACATTAAACAAGACAACTTCCAGCTTTCATTTGCTACCCTATTCTCTAAAGATCACTTCTACTGAAACCACCTCTTAGCACAACCTCAGAAGAATCTCCTCTAGGAATCCCTTCCTTTGTTTTGCTCGTTGTAACAAGAGATAAGATTGCAAATGCAATGTTATTTTAAAATATGACGTTAGCCCCATTCTTGCACCATCTTGAGTCTGATGTCATTGTGGGGTGTGCCCTGATGGACATGTACATACAATCTAGAAATATAGAGAGGGTATACAAATTATTTAATAGAATGAAACAATGAGACATGGTGCCATGGACACTAATTATTGCAGGTTAAGCACATAAAGGTTGGGGAGAGGAGTCTCGAAGGATTTTTCAGCAAATATTACTTGCAGGTATCATTCCAATCTCAAAAACCTTTGCTTGTGTTCTCCCAGCATGTGCTAACTAGGTAGCTTTGGAATAAGGTATGGAGATCTATGAATAGGTAATTAGAAGTGGTTTTATGTATGATGTTATAGTGATAATCGATAGACATGTACGAAAAATGTGGAAGATTACACAAAGCACGACATTTATTCAATAGAATGCATCAACGAGATGTCTCCTGGACAATAATGATTGCAGAATATGCAATGCATGGTAGGGCACATTAGGCTCTAAGCCTCTTCGAGCAAATGAACAAAATACAAGAGCAACAAGGAATATTTCAGTTTATCTAAAACATGAATTTTACCGATCTAAAACTAAATTAAATCTGGTGTATTTGGCAAATTTTAACAGGCTTTCAAGTGCTATGTTTGGGAAAATGTAGAACTGTAGCAAAGGGCATGTGAAAAAATTGACATTTCCAAAGTAATTGGTGCAATCACCACTTGTCAAGCCCATAGATGAAGTAGAGGATTTCTTTCACATGTGTTCATGAAACTCTACGAGAAGTGCCAAATTCACGATTGTTTAGGACATTCTTTGCTATATGTTTTTTTAAAATTTACCCATTTCTTTTTTCCATTTCCTTACATTCACTTTGGAATGGAAGCAAATACATATAATCTTCATTAGGTATGAAATCCTACATTAGGTTGCATTTCTAGGTTCTTCTTTCTTTTTCTTTTATGTCTCTCAAGTGACAAGTGATGGCATATTAAAATACTATAAGGAGTCAATTTTTTTCAATTCTAGAGATTAAACTATTGATCACATCCTACATCAATTAGTCTTTCCAAGTGTTGGTGATCATTTGAAAAATAAGACCTTTGACCTCTCATCAAAACACTAAAGTAGGGGAGAGGACCCAGTAGTTGTGCACCCTAACTTTTCGCTTCAAATTATCCTACATGGAAAATTCAAATCACTCCTGTAGACACACAAAATTGACATCATGCATATCTAACTAATCATATTCGCCCATCAATTAAATAAACCAAGTTTAATTGATTTAATCTCTAAAGATCGTCTATCTAAAATTAAATAAATTAACTTTATTTAATTTGATCCTATCATTATCCCCCTTAGCTAAATAAATCAAATATTTATTTAACTAGAATCTTTATCACTTTTCATCTCCCTTTGATTTGATTTAAATCCCTAAATCAAGTCATATTGGTCAAATCATCCTACTCATCATTAAACCAATCTAACCATGATTAAATGCTAATCCTAACCACTTGCACCAATAAATCAATTTATTGATTTATTAGAATCAACATTTTCACTCAACATGGAATATTCCCTAGAATTTGAAATAAAAAACAAGTGGACATGTACATCCAACAATTCATTTATGAGCTCTTACATGGCTCTTACATGTCCCCTTCCAAAGGTCAAACACAATATTCATTGCACAAATTTGAATTCAAAACCCCCCCTCTTGGGCACACTTCCCAAATCTTGCACATGCATCAACCAATCACATGATGACAAGTGGCCTCTTTTCATTGGCCTTTTTTTGGTCCCACATTGGTCCCTTTTCAATACTCTTAGAATTTGAAAATCTATAAAATAGAGGCTTCATCTCTTATCAAATCCTCCACAATCCCTTGCAAAGTCACTCACTTAAACTGAGAACTAATTTTGTTCATCCACTCCATAATTTCATCCACATTTTTCATGCAAAGTCACTCTTCATTGGAGAACTGATTTTTCCCATCCTTCATCTTTATCATCAACATATCATGTCATGGAGCTTAATCAAGGATTGGGAAAGGGCTTCTTTCCATAGAAGCACCAATCCACTATAAGATGCTAGTTTGATTATTAGAATGATGCTTTTCTATGTTTTGCTTGTTTCTTTGGCATCATTCTTGTGATTAGATGAATCTTATAGGGGATCTTTTGTTTGGTTTGGTTTACTAACAATAGTAAGGGTTTTTGTTTTTGAGCTAATGCAGATTTAAGGTTCTACATTTTGGCGCTAGGAGGGGAATTTTCTTTTGTTGTTAAAGGCTGTTGTTTTGTATTGGGTAGATAGTCAACATAATACTATTTTAGTGTTATGGGGGACTTGATCTACAAACACCCCGATTTCCATTAGAATTATCACTATTATTATTGATATTAATGGCCTCATTTGAATGTAATAGGACATATGGTGGCTTTCCTATGGTCCCCTCTAGGGCATGGGTATTGGACAAATAAACATGGTTGTTGATGCAAGAGACATGGTCTTAGATGCTCAACCATGCAAAGATGATGCAAACAGGCATGGGCAACCTACAAACCTTTTGACCACTGTAACATTCTCTCCCAATTTGCATAGGAGATTGTAATGTTATATATACATGATTGAAAGACCTAAATTGCTTTATTCATGGCTATAAAAACTTAGAAATGTGATGAAGTATACAATATCTACAACATTAGCCATGGCCATGACCTTGACCTTTTTTTATAACCTAGAAGTTGCAATTATTAAGGCCACCAAGCCTAAGAACAATCTTGTTGAAGATGCAACATACAAAAACCTACATTTTTACAAGAAATCCAATTAAAAGTTCCAAAATTTACATAAGATCACTACAAATCATATGATACAAATAAATACTTATCTATGTTAATACAAATAGAATAATTTATTACCTCTTACAAAGAATGACACACACAATCAACCAAACCACAAATCTTTGTCATATTTCTATACCCTTATCCCCATCCATTCTAGTCACCCATTTCTATAAAAATCCAATCACACACCAGGCTCCTCAAGAGCAAAAGCATAGATTGTCATTATTACACTATAGTCATGAAGCTAGGAAGCTTAGTTCTAGATTTTACAGAGGAGTCGAGCCACAACCCCATTGATTTCTATAACTACATTGAAAAGAGCTGGGCAATACTAGTTTTCCAAATGTAAGACTTCACGCTTGTGTGCATAATAGAATTGGGCTCCCCAGAAAAACTAATGCCCGAAATCGACAAGAGAGGAGTGAGGATTTTAGAGCTAAGCTGTAATCATGTGGAGACCCATAGGTGATGGGTTGAGACATAGAGTGGGAAAAATATGTTTTATGGTATTCAAGGCAGCCATCTATGATTTTGAATTTCAAAAGTTGGGAAAATTTCAATATTAATGACAATGCACGTGTTTATTGAGAGATGTTTTATAATTAAAGTTACCGACCAGTGAAGGCTCAAACATAGCCTCTTGTTCTATAGATAGTTAGTAATGATAATTTAATGATATTTAAATTTTGAGATATTAATAAAATATATATATTCAATATTAATATATATAAAATATATGGATTAGTAGGATTATGATTCAAATATAATTTAATTATAGTTCAATTAAAGTTTAATTAAGGTTCAATTATGATTATGATTCTACAATAGTATAGTTCAATTAGTAGTTACCACTTAATTAGTATTCAATTAGGGCTCAGATATTATCATGATTCAAGAATAGTTAAGGTTCAATTAGTGCTCAATTAGAATTAGGGAGTGATTCAATTAGGGTTATGATTATGGCTCAAATAGGGTTTAATTAGGGTAAGGGTAGAATTAATTTTGGGTTATGGTTATGATTTATCAAGAGATTTATTAAGGTATAATTTAATTAGTATTCAATTACAATTAAAATACGGTTGAATTAGGATTTGTATAAGTATACTATACTATTAGAGTATATATTATTAAGAATAACATTAATTATATTAATACAATAAACTATTATATATTGTTTAACTTATTAATTAAATAAAAAATAATAAACTAATGAATTTAAATTTAATTAATTTATATTTGATAAATTGTAATTTTTAATATAATCTAATGATATTATATTATGATGCAACAATGAATATATTGTTACAAACACACAACAATAACATGCAAAATGGTTCCTCCAAATTGATATACCTCAACGTTTCCTATATAGATTATGTAGTAAGTAGATAAGCTAGTTATTAGAAAGTGTGCAATTATATCCTTCCTAATAAAAAAGTAAGTAAATTAATATCACAAAAATGATGGAACTCGAGTATATTGTAAAGCATAGCTCCTTCGTTCAATAAGAAAGAAAAAGAAAACCATAGTGTTGGATAAGAAGAAAAAAGTCTAGCATAGTACAAAAAATACAAGGCATACAAAATATACTCCTGCGTCCATTTAAAATATTTTCTTAATTACGAAAATATAAAAAAATACTATTGGCTTATGAGTATGTACTCTCCATGAATACACAAAAGACTTTCCTTTGGACATTATTTGACTTCAATAAATTCAAACTTTTACCGTCACTGCAATTTTTTTTGGTATCGCCTACAAAAACATCTAAAAAGCTTAAATTCATCTTCCAAAAAACCAGTGAATTTGTTTCTCCCTACAATTTTCTTTACAAATAGAGATACAACAATTACTGTTATTGATAGAAACCATTGTTTAGCCAACATAAATCTCAATCATCTTGGGTTTCTCAAGCACAATCCTAGGCACAGTAATAGACAAAAGTCCATCAATGTAGGCAGCCAAAATCTCGTCGACTTTAGCATTTCCAGGTAGCGTAAATTTCTTGGTAAACCAGTGATTCACCTTCATTTCCATTCGTAGAAGCTTGCACTCATCTTCACCTTCGTCATCATGTTTCCATTTACCCACTCATTTTATGATCAATAGTTTCTCGTTCTCCACTTGAACCTACAGAAAATCTTGTCAATTAATAGAACAAAACACAACTTCAAATTAATAGAAGCGCAAACACCCTTACTTGAGACAAGGGAAAATCCATTAACCTGAATGTCAGACTTAGTGAGCCCCAGACCATCGGTGACAAAAATGTAATCTTTTAGTATTTGTTTGATATCCACATGCTTAGAAGCCATGCCCTTGCCATATTCATATGCTTGAGGGCTTACCAGATGTTCATATGAGTGGGGATTCAATAATTTCTCAATAACCTTGTCCTCTAGAAAGTTAAACAACTGAGTACAGCTTGCTGCATAACTGTCCTCCATAGCACGCTCTCATATCTTCCTTTACTATTTTGTCCATTTATTTTGCAGAGAAATCCCTTTGATTCATTAAATCTCATACTAAACAAAAACATAAAGAAAAACTACAAAAAATGAAAAAACATAGTAGTTACTCACTAGAAATTTTCTTCAAACGATATTCTTTGTACAAATTCCTCACCGCTTTAAATTTTGAGATATTAATAAAATATATTATTATACATAATTAGTTTATAAATATTATATTTAAATTATATATGTTTTATTATATTTTATGGTAATTATTAATTTAAAAAATATATAATATATTTAAATATTTTATATATAAATTAGTTATTGATTTGATAAATAAATAGTTGTTCAATTTGATTTAAATGATTTTAAGTTTTTTTTTTTTTAATGCAAAAGAATCATTCATTTTTAAGAAATGTATTTCTTTATTTATTTTTTATTAAAAGTGAAATAAAAAATGTAATTATTTTCACCATATTTACATATTTATAAATTGTTTATTATTAAACCTATTAAAACAATATTGATGATGAGGGATAAAAGCAAGCTAAGAATTGTGAAGTAGGTGGTTATTAAGGAAGGAATAGAAGAATTACTTTAAAGGTGGGTTGTCCTATATTGACTATATATTTGATTGCATCCACTTTATTTATTTAGAATAATTTAGAAAGTGAAAGAGAAGTAATAAATGAGATAGTTAAAAAGCATCTACAATAAATGATTTTAACAGGTTACTATATTTGGTGTGTCATTGGCTTCTGGTGTATAGTCGGGTTCTGGTGTGCGATCATCTTTTGCTTTGCTATCAACTTCTGCTAGGTCGTGTGTTGTTGGCTTGCCCGTGTCTACAGATGGCTTGCAACTTACTATTGACCCACAACTATCTTCAGTTGTGTCTCCTGTTTGTTCATGACCTTTGCTAGGTGGGTTTGCTACTTCTTATTTTCCTCCTTTAGGGTCTAGGTTGCTGCACATGGATGTCTCTCTTTTGTGCCCTGCTTCTTAGTCCTTTGCTAAGGTGGTTGGTTCTAGTCATAAAATCCCTTCTTCTCTACCCTCTTTTAAGGGTAAACCCTTACGGTGCTCTTCTTTTTCCCCTATTGTTATTTGTGGGTAGGAGGTGTTGGATAAAGAATATTATATTTCTCATTCTACTCTTATTTGTAGATTTAATGGTTTATGTCCTTCCCTTCCAAATTTGCACAAATGGGTTTTAGAGTCTTGGAGGCCTATTATTGAGGATAGGATTGAACTCTATCCTTTGGCTAGGGGGTTTTTGTGGCTGCTTTTCAATCTGAGGAGGATAGGGATTGGGTTTTGGAAGGGGGTGTTTGGTTCTGGGGAAAGCAGTAGCTTTCTCTCTGGCCTTGGTTCCCTTCTTTCAACCCTCTTTCTAAATCTATTAGTGTTGTTCCTACTTAGTTCAAACTTCATAATCTACCTCTTTAGTTTTGGACTCCTTGCTTTGAGTCTATTGGAAATGCTATTTTTAGGTTTATTATGGTTGATTCATCTTCTCTTATCTTTGATCATCCTACTTTCACCTGCATTCTTGTGGATGTTGATACCTTAAAAGATTTACCTAGGGAGTTCATTTTGATGGTGGGGGCTAGACCATGGTCTCAGATTCTAGGTTATGAAGGCCTTCATTTCCATTGTAGGAGATGCTTCTCTACAGGTTATTTGGCTATTAACTATCAGAAATCTTGTTGGAGTTATACTACTTGGTCCAAAGATGCTCTTTGTGAGCATCTTACTTTAGGTGAATCTTTGGACGATGATTCTAATGATGATTTTGGGGAAGATGTCTTGGCCCCTAAAGTCATGGCTTCTTCTGTTGATGATTCTCAGTTGTCTTCTACTATTGGTATTGGGTCTTTTGTAGTTGTTGTTGGGACTTCTGATTTTTTTCCCTTTGTTAGTGTTGTCAGTTCATCTGCAGTTGTTACTAATGTGGTTGGTTTGTCTACAATTGTTGCTGCAACTGGTAAGGCTACTATTGTTGTTGATGATGATTCAGTTGATGGTGTTTTGAATACTAGTTTATTTGTAGCTCTTGTTGCTACTATTGGTTGTGGGAGTGACATCCCTAGTGCTCTTCCTTTTTTTCCTTTGGTAGATTTTCCTCCATCTTCCCTTTGATCTAATCCTTCAGAGGATGATCTTTCATGGATGGTTGTACAAAGAAGGAAGAGAGGTTTTCCTATGCATAATCATTCCTCTTAGTCTCTTGTAAAGTTTACTCGTGGTGGTCGAAAGGATACATGAGTGGTTTAGCTCTACTTCTCCCACTGTTGATTGTTGTTGTTGGGTATGTGTAGGATCATGATGGGTCAAAAAGTGGCAATATGTTGGGTATGTGGCTAACAACTTTTTTTCACCTAAAATTGATGGAATGAAAAGGGTTTTTAAAGGAGATTCTCAACTTTCCACCAACATAAATTATGCTTTACTTTGAATTTAATAAGTAATTATTATTCACTTTCCATTTGAATTACGACTAAAGTCCTGATTGATAGGCTAATTGAAAAACATCTATAGCTTTCAAACAGTATCACATTTTTTGAATCCAAAACATGCATCACATTCTATTCTTTGCATACTATAGGATTAAAAAACTTGAATTTCATGAAGTTTTGACCAAGTTAAGGTGGTCAAACATACATGTTTTTAATATTTTTAAATTTTTAATAAAAAATCATAATTAATTATTTACAAGGGAAAAAATTACAGAAAAATATGCATCACATCGAGACATGATTCCTCTAATTATATCTAGAATATTATAAAAAAATATTATCATTTTATTGTGTTAGGGTGGTCAAACAAACACTTACTTTTTTTTCCCTAAAATTTAAGTACTACTACATTGAAATTTCAAATTTTCACCAAACAGTTTTTTTTAAACAAACCTAGTAGTTTAGAAACTACATTCAATTTGCTATAGATTCTATTCTTACATATTTTTGAAATAATATAGATAACTTATTCAAAATTTTAATTCAATTTGCCTAACTCTAATTTTTCTAAATTTTTTGCCACTTAAGGGCCTGTTTTTTCCATGATGATCCTGCACATGCCCTGTTTGGTTGCTAGTATTCTTTGTTTATATTTTGAGTAGTTGTTTGTATCTTTTGTAGTTTTTGTGTTCTTAGATGTTGTTGGCTATCTAGTGTTGTATCTTTTGAGCAACATTTTGTGCCTAAAGTTGTAAAGGGTTTTGGCTCCCTTCAAAACCTATTTTTATCTTATAATCAAAACAAGTTACTATATCTAAGTTATAAAAAAAAATTGAATGGACCAATATTATAAAAAATCATGAAGCAATTCATTTGTAAGAATTTAAATTCAATTAAAATAAATAAATTACAATAGAATAAATAATATTCATTAGAAAATTGAAGAGTAAAGTTTGCTGCATTGATCTCAAAATTTTCAGAGTTAAAACAGAGTAAAAAATAATGTTACAATATCTAATATCCACATACTAATGAATTGTTTATTCCTAATGGTTATCTAAAATTAATTTGCTATTATTGAAATGAAAGATATTATTATGGACACTAAATCACACATATGCTCATCGAATAAAATAAATTATTTTTACACTAATATTAAAAATATAAATAAATCCAAAGAAAACTATTATTCATAAATAATTTATTAAAAATAAAATCAATAAAACAAATTAAGTCATTCACAAACATAAATAAATAATCTTATTAAATGAATAATGATTTAATTAGCTAGTAATAGTTGTTATCTCTCCACATCTATTCCACCATTAATGAAAGAAATTTGTGTTTCAAGATTAAATCCTAACCATTAATCCATCTCATTATAAATCTATAAATTGAGATAAAATCCTAGTCTTTTGAAGCATGGCTCTAGCATTAATTGAATGTTTAAGTCAAAATATATTTAATTATATTCAAAATAGAAAGTTGTTTCTTTAAGAGGCTTAAATGATTATTGTAAGGATATCTAAAAATTAGAACCATCTAAAGTTATAAAAATGGATTTCTTTAGAATGGTAAACATACACTCTAAGCTCTATGGAATGCACTCTTTTCATTTTAGTTTTTTCTAGAATCCTTTTTATGGAATATCCCCATGCAACTTCTTAAGTGTGTTTTTTTTATTAAATTTGAGGAGTTGGAGTGTTCTCATGTAATTTTTTAATTATGAAAAATTAAATTGGAAGAATTTTTTATATTTTAATAAAGAAAATATTATTTATAAATTAAAAATAAGTTGTGGAAAAAATGAGGGGCTAGAAATAAGTAGCAATTGCATATTGTTAAAGAAAAATTGTCATGCGGCTCAAGGTTTCTTTTAACCATCTTTTCTAATGTTTTCTTTTATTTTTTCTCTAATTGCTTAACAGAACAATAGGATGGCAAAAAATAATGACATCATTATCAATGCTATGACTGAAAATTTGGACAAAGCTCAATAGGGGTCCTTGGTGGTTGACTTGGAAGAGTTGAAAGATAAAAACTAGCAAGAAGACATTGGGATTTCTAAGAGAACCAGGGCCAATCTGAAAAGGAAGACGCCACAGATGATTCAAACATTCAAGAAAGGGGCTCAGGATATGTAGGACCTGGAGGCAAAGACCGAGTCTGTTCTGAAGACTCTGGGTTAGTTGCTACTAGATTTTTGGCTTGCGTCCCGACTGGTTTTTTGATTGACTTTCCTGGTCTTTTGTGGTTGGCTGCTGCTTTTTCTGGTATTTTTCTTTTTTACAGCCTATTCTTTCTATTGGACTCTTTTTTCCTCTTTCTTTTGTTGTAAACTTGGTGGTTTTGGGTCCCTATAAAACCTATTTTTCCTTTATCAAAAACATTAATATAAATTAAAAATATTTTGTTAAGCACAAGTAGAAAAAAAATATTCATGGAGTTGTTAGCTCCACTAATAATTCCTAAATAAGTTGACTAGTGGCTACTAGCCAATATATGCTAAGGTAAATGAGGGTGTTTGGTAGAGCTTATATTCTTCTAAAGACATGTAATACATTTAATAACAACATTTATAAACTTAGAAATAAATTAAAATTTGGGATTAAGAAAATAGTTCACTTGTAACAAAGTTATAAATTAATAAAAGAGTGAATATTGTTTTTTGATTAATAAAGTAGGGTTAAAGGGCCCTGACCCAAACAACAACATGAAACAAGCCCCATAGACAATATATCAAGCCAAAAAAATACAAAGAAAGAATAGGAATTCTAGCAAATAGAATAAGCCTATATGCCACCCATAGAGCTACAAATAGGAAAGCAAACCAACAACAACAAAGAAACCAACAAGACAGACCAAAACCTAATCTATAGGCCAACAATACAAAATTTGAAGCAACCAAGCTGGAACCCAATAATTTTTCCCCCAAAGGCTTGTCAATTAAGATAGAGCTCATCTTAGGAGTATGTTTCTTCATACACTGTACCTTAGTCCAAGAAGAATTAGAATCATGATTTGAATCTTTTTGACAAGATAGGGGAGAATCCCCTTTAGAAAAGAAAAAACACCTAGTGGAACAACCAAACAAAAAGTAGGAGTAGCTAAAATTGTGGAAGAGACAACATTATCTAGAATGGAAGTAGTAGGTGCCTTAAGGGAGGCAACATGCACAACAAGAAAAAAATTGTCTAAAATCTAAGCAGTGGTGTGCACATGAGTGGTAACATTAATAGCAATAGTCACTTTCTTTTGAGAAGGAGGAGAAGGAGGCTTAGAATCCTCACTATCAGAAGAAGAGGAATCATCTAGGTACAAAATTAGATGGTCCTTGAGGGAATTATTCCACCAATTACAAGAAGAAGTAGGATGGGATTTATAAGAGCAGTCATGAGCCAAGTTTTCAGTAGAAAAACAATGTCTACAATGAAATGGGATACCTTCACAGTCAATGAGCTAAGACAAAGACTAGTCATTCACTTGGAGCACAACCTCTCTAGGTAGTGCCTGAGATAGATCAACCTCCACCAAAATCAAAGCATAGGAGGTGTGTGAATATTTGAAGGAAGCCTCATCCACTTTCAAAAATCCAACAAGAGCATTACCTATCCCTTGAAGAGTAGAGGAACCCCATAACTATAAGGGGAGATAAGGCAATCTCACCCAAACATGCATAATATATATGGGTTCCTTCAGGGGATTGAATGATGGAATCCATGGCCTCAAAGGTAGGGGATGAGAATCCCCAAACCATAGACCCTAATAAAAAATAGCTTTCCTATCGAAGAAGTGAATATTGTTAATAAGAAGAGTAAGAGGATATTATGAAAGTACATTGTTTTTACTTGATTAAAACTGGAAGGGATAGTACCTATTACAAATTAGTCATTGAGGCAACCGAGGAACTTATGAGAAGTGAGAAAACCAAAAAGAAAAAACACAAAATTTAGCTTAAACATTTTGACCAACAAAAAAAAATAGGAAAAGCACATAGAGCTGAGACTAGCACATAACCATATGACACCTACAAGTCTCCCAATATCTTGAGACCAACTTGATCACATTCCATTCCTAGGAAAAAAATTTGAGCTTCTTTTTTAAAGTCATAGGCCCATACAAAATGGCTTAGGTAATCATCCTGACATCATGAGTAGAGGTATCCACCATTTTTCCCTTATTTTTTTACATATCACCATCCTCCCAACTATTCACAACCTTTTTCTCCAGGAACTTCCTTAATTCATCCTCAAAAACTTGAAGTGTAAGGGAAATGTTCTTAACAGTTTCCTTACTATAATCGGTGATGACCTTGAGGCATTGCATGGTTTTCTCTTGATTTTGATGGTTAGAATCAATCTTATTCAGCATTTTTTTTTTCTTGCTTTGTGCCAACAATGGCAAGAAAATATTTGAGTTCTTTTTCCCACCTTTCCCAATTCTTGAATGACTTGACCAAAGAGGAAATTATGTCCCAATGCTCCTTGTTCTCCACCTCCCCCAACCATGATACTTTCTACTCAAGAACCTTTCCCTCCAAAATTTGGATTCTTTCCTTAGCCATCACTAGTTGGCCAAAGAGCCACTTCATGATATCCCTTTGGATGTTGATTGTCTTTGATATTTCATTAATTTTTTTATGGAGGTGGTCACCAGGGTCACGAAACAACCTGGGTTCATTGCTAGTTTCCTCCAGATTGATGCATAGATTGGGAGAATATCAAGGGTTAGGGTTAGAAATAGGGGTTTTGGGCACATCAGAGATATTCACATGAGAAGAAGAGTGAAAAGGAGAGTTGTTCAAGGTGTAAGGAAGCTAAGGTAGTTGAACAACTTCCTACAGTAATCTTGAGAGGAGAATAATGAAAAACTTTAACAGATCTTTATCAGTTATAAAAAATTGAACAAAAATAATCACATTTATCATGCATACCACAATACAATTATTTACGTGGGGAAAATCCTTTTGAGAGAAAAACACCACACTCCAAAAGCTGCCTAATATATTATTCACTAAATCACAAAGATTATAATATACTTGTCGAGCAAGCTTCTCACAAGAGTATTACCACTAGAGACCAAGAGACAACACAACCATTATTAGACTCTTAGAATACATCACCATCTACCACAGTTGTAATACAATGCCCTTTGAAAATAGGGTTACATTCTAGGGAATGAAAGGCCAACAAAATATCACTAATTAGATCTAAAACCTAATAACAAATGACCCATATTTACAATATATCATTTTAATGTATGTCAGCCATTTTAGGAGTTTCCTAAGAAAATTAACACACTCAGATTTCACTCCTCAACACTACCCCATGCTCCCATTGTATATTACACCTATCGGTGTAACTAGGATA
>VDFB02224026.1:0-15210 GCA_007258455.2 Sequoia sempervirens
AATGGTCAGTGGTATTGTGGAAGATGTGATAAATTAAACTTTCCCTGAATGTGATTATAAATATATACTTCAATGCAAAGTGCAAGACCATACTTCATTCACTTGGATTACAACTTTTGAAGAAGTGGCAGAAGAAATTATGGGTGTAACAACAAAAGAATTGAACATTTTGAAACATGAAAAACAAGATGATGTTAAGTTTTCACACATTATACAAAAGGTCCTTTTCAACAGATACATATTTAAACTTCAAGTGAAAAAGAGACTTATAATGATGAACAAAGGATTAAATGCACAGTCATAAAAACAACAAAGTTTGATTATTCATATGAGAGCAAAGCTTTATTAGACTCAATTGCAAAGCTATAGGTTTCATAACATTCAAATTATTGAATGTATATAATGTTAACAATGTATTCAAACATTTGAAAAAAAAAATAGTGGATATATCTAAGTTAGTTAATGCCATTTTTTCATGATATACTTCTTTGATGCTATCAATACTAAATCTAATGATTGATGAACATTTATGCTTTTAAATTTATTGTTCTTGGTTGATTGTTGTTATAGACAAGTTGGTATGATTTCAAATTTGAATGTGTACCCTTATATATGGGAATTGAGATAAACAATGACACAAACAATAATGAAATCAAATTGATTGCTTTCCAAATTTATATTCATGAAAATGTAAGCATTTTTTCAAGTCAATAGGCATCTTGATAAAGATAAATCTCGGCGTGTTTTACATATATTATTAATTAATATAGGCATGCTAGTTAATTAAATTATTAACTATATTTTATTTGTATTACATATTGAATTGTTAAAAGATCATGTAAAAATCTTAATACTAAATATATAGGAAAATGGTTAAAAAATTACATATTTTTCAAAAAATAAAATATAGTGTGTAATTTAATCTAAATTATATAATTCTTATAATATTTATATTATTATTTATTGAATACTTTATAGAATTTAAACTAAAAAATTAGCCTCCCCCTCTCGCTCTCCCTCTCTCCCCCTCTCTACATATATCTCCCTCTTCCCCATCTTCTATCTCTCCCTCCTCTACATATCTCTATCCCTTTCTCCCTCCCTCTCTCTATCTCTCCCCATCTCTCCCTGATCTCTTGCTCCCTCCCTATACCCCTATCTATCTTCATATCTCAACCTATTTTTCCCTTTATCTTCCCATGTATCTCTATATCTATGTCTTTCTCTTCCCCATTTATCTTTCTCTCCCTCTCTCTTTCTCTCTCTCTATCTCCCCCTATTTCTATTGATCCCTCTCCATCTCTATTTGTCTTTCTCTACTTATCTCTCTCTCTCTCTCTCCCCTCTCTATATATCTCCTTATATCTCTATCTTGCCATCTCTCTCTCTCTCTCTCTCTGTATATATATCTCTATCTCCTATCTCTCTCTATATATTTATTTCTCCCTCTATCTCTCTATATCTCTATCTATTTTATCCTCTCGTTCTGTATTCATCTCTACCTCTATGGAGTAGGAGAGATACAAAAGTGAAGCATTGGACCTTTCAAGATCACCAATCTCAACCTACTCCCAACTATTTTTGAGCATTTAAGTACATATTGTATGCTAGATTAGGAGGCATGTGTAGCTCATATTTATTGATGCAAAATAGGGTCCCAAGTCACAAATTTGATGTAGGGATTGGTTAAAGTTTTGTACAAAATTTCAAGAGTGCCACATAGAGCAAAGATATTCGAGTTTTTATATCATGTCATCAAATTTGGCACTTCATCAATATTTGTATCTTCATCAACATTATAAAAAGCAAAGGTATGTACTTGAATCCCTTGCATTTAAATTTTTCTATATATATAAGTATTTTAATATTTTCCCTCAAATCCTTAATATATATATTAGTGTGTATTTATTTATTGCAATAAAGAATTAACCTAAGTAACACATTAAGAATTCTAAGGATTTGTGCTTGGAAAAAATGCATAGCAAATTTTTTTGTTGGATGTCATGTTGTAAAGTTTAGAAAAACTCAAAATATGAATAGGATTTTAAGGCCATATATTATGGTAGCTTACAATACAAGAAGGAAGGAAATCTATTATCGAATTTTAATCTACAATTTAGCTATATGAAAAAATCACATGTAGTATCCTAAAATTAATTCTTGACATATTAATTTTATAAAATACCACTTACCATTCAATAAACTTCCTCCCAAGAAAGAAACCCTAAGTGAACATTAATTGAACCCTAATTGTAGATTCATAACTCTAATCATAACCCTAATTGAACCCTAGTTGTAGATTCATAACTCTAATCATAACCTAATTGAACCCTAATTGTAGATTCATAACTCTAATCATAACCCTAAGCGAACACTAATCCTAATCAAACCCTAACCTAGCCTTAAAGTTATCATATAATCTAATTCTCTCTCTTATCTAAATTTGGGTTGAATTATTTTTCCTTTATTTTTAATTGCATATATTTTTTGTTTATTAGATCTTATTTTATGAATATATGCAAATATAATTTTACTTCTACATTCATTCTATGCCTATTTTTTCATGATATTTTAACATTCATTTTCTAGAATATTAGATCAATCTCACACATATAAATATGAAACCTCAAAATTTTAAAATAATATTCAAGTTTTCCCGCTTCAATTTATCATTTATGTTATTTGAATTAAAATATTTTAAATCATACTCTTAATTCATCTAAAAAAGAAAAACAAATTGATATATAATTTTTTATTAAATACATTTTAACTTATTTTCTTGGATTGTATAAATATCTTTCTTTATTTACATTTGGAATGTTTATTTACAATATATAGTATAAATATGTGGTAAGACTGGGTATTATCATCATGATTGAGTGCGCCCTCTCCCCTAATAAATGTTTTTATTTTGCACCCCGCACGACTACTGGGCTTTCTCCCCTAATAAATATTTTTATTTTGCAGAGGGACAAGTTCGCATGGCCGTAGATCAATCGTCGTGTGATCTCAGTCATTCCCCGCCATCCCGCAATGACCCCACCATTTGATCGCGATATCATGAACCAGCGCCACGTGTCTCATCCGGTGAAGCCGAAGGAATGATAAATACTTTGATGGGTCTTTAATACATTATGCCACGGGTTACTAAAGCATTTATAAGATGCACATGTTTTAAATCAACGGAGATGTTATAATCCCGGTAGAAAGGTGATCGATGGTTAATAACAAGGATGGCGATTGTGTTGAACAAACAGGATTGTCGATGGTTGAGATCCATGGTTGCCCGCCATCGCGTGATCAAAAGTTGCGAGTTCTTTATTGATTGCGATATCACGGGCGGGCGCTAAGTGTCTCATCCGATGAAGCCGAAGGACTGATAAATACTTTGATGCATCTTTAATACATTATGCCGCGGGTTATATTTATTAATGCCTTAATATCAGTTTATAAATTGAACATTAACTATAAATATTTTAAAATCAATTAAGTATTTCAATCTAAAATTTTAATATTTGACATTACAAATAAAATTAAACTAAATTCTAATTTTTAAAATCCATAAAATATTTATTATCTGGTAGTTTTTGCTAATTGTATCTAATAATTAAATTAAATTAAATTAAATATTCATTTTATATTAATTGCTCCACGATTATTAGTAGGATTACTTTAGAATAAATTAAAAATAAGATCTATATAAAATCAACTTTTTCTATTTTTTCTTTGTGTCCAAATCATTTCATTTTTTCTAAATTATACTAATTCTAGATATCATAATTAAAAAGCAAACTTTATTCTATTCTAATCCTAACCCTAGTTAAACCCTAACCCTATTTGGACTCTAACCCTTACCTAATTGAACACTAAATCTAATTGTAATTGACCACTAAGCATAATTGAATTCTACCCTAGCCTACAACATAGCTCTAACTAAACCCTAAGCCTAACTCTGTCAAGCCTAACTTAAAACCTACTTAGTGATTCATAATCCCAGCCCTAACCCAAACCCTAATTGGTCTTTAAAACTAATAATTAATTGTTCAACCCTAATTGTGCCATAACCCTAACTTTGAACTATAGTTGAACTCTAATCCTAACCCTAACACTAATTCTTATCCTAATTGAACCTTATCCCCAACCCTAACCTTAAACTTGACCCTACTTGAACTCTTATTGAATTCATAACCTTAATTAAACCCCAACCTCATCCTCAATCCTAACCCAAATTGAACATTCATTGAACCCTAAACCTAACCCTAAGTGAACACTAATCCTAATTGAACTCTAACTTTTTAGTTGAAAATATTAAAGTGCCTTAGATTTTCCCATTCATCGTCATTTATCATTCAATTCCTAATAGAACTCCAAAAATTTATACTTTTATAATGTTTTAATACACACCTAATATTAAGGGTTTAGAGTTTAAGGGTTAAGGGTTTAGGGTTAAAGGGAGAGAGATAGAGGGAGTGAGTGAATGACCCATTTAAATATTATTCTTTTGTTCTTCATCAGTTAAATATTTAGTTACCCATTTACTGTTAGCAGAAATGACCCAAGAATTTAATAGAATGGAATACTCATATAATACCTTGCATTATGGAGCTCAATTCTCTAAGATATTACTACTTATCAAATCCTTTGTAAATAATTGTAAACTTATGACTCCATTTAAGCATTTAATTGATTTTCTTGGATCAAAGCAAAAACATAGACACACAATTAAACAAATTCTCAAAAGAAGAATGACAACATCATTAACATTTCATTCAAAATTCACTCAAATCCACATAAGGAGAGAAAATATATTAGAATTATACGTTTATTCATCCTTATAAGTCATATATGCATACAATTTAAGATAATTTTCATATATTCATCCAAAACTCAAAACAAGCTATCTATTCTATTCCGTCCGCTTGGGGTTTTAACAACCAATGGCACCACAGATATCACTTCCTCATCAGAGGACATATATCTTTCTACCCATATATTCAACTCAAAACCTAGCTAGAGCTTTCATCAGTTCTCTCCCTACAAATGAGCCTTGAATTCCCTTTTATATGACAAGGGAGCAACATGCTTCAGGCTCAAATGTAATTTCACCACAAATTTTCATTTGAACAAAATCTCCATTGAATTTTACTTTCATTACAAAACTTCCCACATGTTGAATCTCCAAAACATATATAGTGCATGAACTGGGGAAAGGTGAAAGAAAAGGGAACACAAATTGTCATCAAAATCCCCTTTGTATCCATGCGAAAAACCAAGAAACCAAATTGCCACTAAGGCACCACAACAACTTCTTATTTACCTGCCACCCTGCCCTTACCAACACTCAGACCCTGGTATGCACGCCCGCTTCAAGTTGTTGCCCAATACAGTAGATCCTCAACCTCCTCTTCTTTCTTGTCCTTGCCCAATACGGTTCTAGTCCGTTCGCTTGGGGTTTTAACAGCTAATGGCACCACAACTATCACTTCCTCATCAGAGGACAGATATCTTTCTACCCATATATTCAACTCAAAACCTAGCTAGAGATTTCATCAGTTCTCTCCCTACAAATGAGCCTTGAATTCCCTTTGATATGACAAGGGAGCAACAAGCTTTGGGCTCAAATGTAATTTCACCACAAATTTTCATTTGAACAAAATCTCCATTGCATTTGACTTTCATTTCAAAACTTCCCACACGTTGAATCTGCAAAACATAGTGGTGCACGAATTGGGGAAAGCTAAAAGAAAATGGAACACAAATTTTCATCAAAATCCCCTTGTCGCTATCCACACAAAAAAATAGGCAACCAAATTGCCACAAAGGCACCACAATAACTTCTTATTTACCCACCACCTTGCCCTTACCAACACTCAGACCCCGGTATACACACCCGCTTCTAGTTGTTGCCTAATACGGTAGACCCTCAACCTCCTCTTCTTCCTTGTCCTTGCCCAATACGGTTCTAGTCCGTCCGCTTGGGGTTTTAATAGCCAATGGCACCACAGATATCACTTCCTCATCAGAGGGTAGACTGTGATTGAAGCGAGGTAAATACCGATAGTAGTCGGATTCAGTCCCAGTTACATCATCAAAAGTGTTGCTCGTAAGGTCAATGGGCGAGTGTTGGCATCTAGAGGAGCCATTCCCATACCTTATTTTCCTACCGACATT
Organism: Sequoia sempervirens; assembly: GCA_007258455.2. Taxonomy (NCBI): domain Eukaryota; kingdom Viridiplantae; phylum Streptophyta; class Pinopsida; order Cupressales; family Cupressaceae; genus Sequoia; species Sequoia sempervirens. The sequence goes on from VDFB02224026.1 coordinate 6,172, forward strand.
GGTAATAGAGCACACCGCCGACTGCTTGCCTTTGTCATCTACCAGTTGAACAGCAATGTCCTGGAATTGCAACCTTCTACTGCATCTAGTGGGCACAAGCCTGGGCTTGTCAACCAAAGCAACTTCCTGAATAGCAGGATCAAGCTTTTTTGAGCTCAAACGAACAGACCTCCTTACTGACTTACTCATTTTCTCTTCTCAGACAAGCACTCAAACTTGATTAGACTCAACCCACAAAGTGCTCTAACTGCTACAAGAATGACAATATTAGCAGTTAATTCCTCTTGTATTTATTGTGCGAGGTAATGAAAACCTTCATCAATGCTTAGTAAAAATGCATGTGCAAACAGGGCAATTTGGCGGCGTATGTACTGTCACTGTTTAACTAGAGCTGCATGAGAATCCAAAGATCACCCTTCTTGATTGCCAACAACATCTTCACACAAATTGAGATTCGTGTGACTACACAAGCAAGGAATAATTCCTTAATGCTTCACCAGTTGTACGATAAAATGACCACCATGTGTCGTTTTCCAACTTTGAATATTGCCCGCTGATCTCCTAAAGAGTTGGCAGATCAAACTGTTTATCTCGGGTTAACTCGGTTTGACATCCAACGAAGCATTGTTCACCTTCATCATGACCAATAACATTAATCCATCTCAGAAACCAACTACCATACACACATCTTCCTTTTGCTGACCTCGCGCCAAATAACAGGGCGACACCTTAGGTCTTCGAGTTGGCAGGGTACGATCGAGATCTCCCATATCTTCGAATCTGAAAAACCTACACATTGCACGGTTAGTATTTAATGAAAGGATTTGGCTAAGATTTCAGCAACATGACCACTGGGGTTAATGGCTTAGGCTTACATCACCGGATTAAAATTAAAACCCAACTTTAATTTTAATACTTTATTTCCTCTGCAAGGTTTTATTTCCTAAGTCTCTGTTGGCCCCGTGTCTCATCTTTTAAAAAATAACTTATGTTGTTATTTGTCGTTCGCCTAGTAATGCCCACTTCTCCTTTTAATGAATATTTTATTTTGCAAGGTTTGATTTAGTGTTTTCATTGATCTATTTCCTATAGATATCAATGGTGCCCGCCATCCCATGATCGGGAATTGAAGGATCGCGAAATCACGGGCGGGTGCCACGTGTCCTATCTAGGGGATCAAATTTGCGCTATCACTGAACAATTTCCATTTGATCAGAGTCATTCCTCACCATCCCTCGATGGTGCTTGGGTTGATTGTGAAATCATGGACGAGCACCACGTGTCTCATCCGATGAAGCCTAAAGAGTAAAGGAAACACTAGACGACTTTAAATGTATTAAGGGGCGGATTACTAAAGTGTTCTCAAGACGCACATGTTCTAAATTGACGGATATGTTATAATCTCATTGGAAAATTTTCTCGAAGGTTAACGACATGGTTGGCGAATGTGTTAAAGGAACGAGATCATTGATGCTCAGGATCAACGATTGCCCACCATCGCACGATCAGAACTTTCAGGATTGTGATATCGCAGGCAACTGCCATGTGGACTTCCTTCATAGTGTATGGTAAGGTGCGCCCCTTATCACCATGTTGGAAATTGTGTCAGCTTGTTTTGAAGGTGGCCATCAATGATTTGATCAAGTTGAAGAATCGATGGCTCGAATTTAAATTTGCATCAAATATGGTTGCAGTCATTCATGCAATGCAAAATTGAGCTTTAATGGCGGATGACACACTTGCTAGCGTAATTTGATCGACAATAAAATCAATTTTCCTGCTTGGTATGTATCACAAAGCATTCAACTATTTTGTGGAGCAGTTTTAGAGTCGAAGGTAGAATTGTGAGTTTCTATAGCCAGAATTTGGGAGTTCTGCGAACAAAGCCATGAGTTTATTTTTTGTGCCTCCCGGTCATTTTGCATTTGAATTTGGGAAAGGATTAGCTAGATGTGTTGTGAGCTTGTTGATGAATGTGTTAGGGCTATATTTTAATTATAGTTGTCAGAAATTGCAGTGTTTTGTCCTGTAATTTTCTATCTCTAGTTAGTCCTAGCTATCTGAATTATAACGTTATAAAGAAGCCCTAGTTTGTTCGAGATGGCACCACCCAGGCAACATTCTGGCCAAATTGAATATTTGAAATGAAACCTATATGATGATTTCTTGGATCAATTTCCCTTGTCAACGAATGATAGGAGGAAGGGATTGGTCCTAATGCGAGGGAAAATCCTAGGGGAAGGGTTAGTGCATAATTTCTCCAACATTATTGATGCTAGGGTTCACCTCACTGGCTTGGAATTGTTCAGATTGTGGTACGGATAGAGGAATTTTCCTCACCCTTTTTCAAATGGATGGATGTAAGATATGGGGAAGCTAGTGGTACCAAATGTATTCCCTGATGTAGACCTGATTAGGACAATGGTTGCAAGATATGACCCTGTTACAAGGATAATCAGGGATAATGATGGAAACATTCTATTTAGCATTAACAGAGAAGAGGTCCAACATATTTTTGACTTGAGTGAACTGAGCAAAGACTTGGTTCCTATCAACCTTGAGGAAATGAAGCAGGAGTATGCAAAGATGAAATCTCTTTTTAGAGCAAGGTTGCTTCCACTTCATCTGGCTAGGGCAGGAGGTTCAAAATTTCATATCAGCCCCAATGACTAGGAACCTTTCAAATTAAATTGTTTTGTAAACCCTTTCCAGGCCACTTTCTATTCTTTATGTCAAATTTTGGGTTTCAGTCTTGGTATGGTAATGCCCATTGCTTATATTTCATGGGGGTGCAAATACAACACCCTAACTTCTCTGTGACCTATGACTTCGCTTCTTTCTTGGCTGAGAGGATGCATGAAGGGCTATCAATGCTGCAAAAAAATGATACTGACACTCGATTCTTTTGGTATTCTATGCTAATGCATATGTTTTTGTTTAAGAATGCTAACTTTTTCTCTGAGAGGATAAAATTAAGGCAATCAGTTGATGGAGAAAAATTTCCAATATAGATATGGGTTGTAGATTTATCTTGTAATAAGGAAAGCACTAGTTATGTGCAATTTGATAAAAAAAAATCTTTGAGATTAAGGGCTAGATTAATGGTGAATATACATAGGATCCCTGAGGAATTACATGATTTCCTCAAGCCAAAGGAGAGGAAGCCAGAATTGAAGGTTTACCATAACTGGGGTGACATTAGCCCATACCTAGTTAGCACTGTCTTGAGAGTATATGGTTTTCAGGGAGCCCCTCATATACTGCCATACAATGTGCAACCAAGAGTGGGATTTGCAGAAGTTATGTGGCAGATAGGTTGTATTCATGAGGACAACCTCACTGGAAGGGGTAAGGGAACATTTTTCCCAGATTATACAGTGGTGTCTGATTTTGTATTTTCAAAGGGAGGCTGGACGAATTTTGATAATTTCTTTAATAATTACCATTTGAGGTGTGGACCAAAGCGACAACATGATTATGAGGGTTTCTTTTCTCTTTTCAGACAAAGAATAAAAGATGAAAAATTTGTGCATGAGTTCAATTTCCCTGAAGACTTGATTAGAAATGAATTTGATTTGAATAGACAGAAGTTGAACAAGGAGAAATGGATAGCTTATGGTAAGCTACTAGATTTTGTGCACAAAATGGATCCAAAATATGATCCACTATTGGAGTTCAGTCCCCACCATAAGAAAATTGATTTTGTGATGGAAAAATTCAAGGAGAGTATGGGCACATTGAGGACAAAAAAGATAAATTTAGAATTGAGTCTGGGTGTACAAGAGCAAGGTGCCAGACCAATTGAAACAAGGCCAGCATACCAGCCTATGAAAAGGTGGCCCATTTACAGGAGGAAAAAGGATAGTAGTAGTGATGGAGAAGAAGTGGACAGAAAAGGAAAACAGATTATGAAAGTGTCTCCACAACCAAGTCCAAAATTCAAAGTGCCTGGGGCAATCAAAATTATTGATTTAGAATCATCACCAGAAGACAATCCCTCATCACCACCATCGAGCCAAGCCCTAAGAGGCAAAGAATTGATCAACCACAGAAGGATCTGATGGATGAGATTATTGTTACTAATCAAGACATGGAAGTTGGTATGCCTTCCCCTCCTAGGCCAGCTGAATTAATTTTATCTGATTTAAATATGAAAGGTAAAAGTGTACAAGATGCAAGAATGGAGGCATGCAAGGAGTTTCTAGATGACAATACATTTGTAAAAACTCTTGTATTCTTGCAATTGGTATGGAGGATGAAGTTTGAAGAGTATCAAGATAAATGTAGGCAGAGAAGAGAACTAAGGCCTAACAGGTCAGACCAGGAGAATGATGAGGAGGTAAAAGCTAAATTAATGGAAGAATTCAAGAAAATCACTCCTGAAGAAGGAAGAAAACTGGTGAGTCAGGCTGGTGTATTAATTCTACCTGAATGGGACATTTGAGATGCAGTATCCTTTAATGCTATTATGAATTCTAAGAATCTCTTTCAAGACTTTGAAGAAGAGGTCAAGGAAACATTGCAAAACTCTACTTTCAGTGAGGAATATGAAACTCTGGCAATTTGGGCATTGGCCCCACAAGGGAGAAAACCAAATTTTTCTGATATTAATCCAAATTTCAAGGGAGGATTGATAATAAAGAGAGCTTCAGAGACCTCAACTACTGAGGCCACTAATTTGACTGTGAATGTGGCCAAATTGGCCCAAAAGACTGTTGAAAGGGAGGAAGCTGAAAGGAAGAGCTTAATGGAAAAATATAACCTTTTGATTGAGGGAGTACAACAAGATGCAACAAAAAATGTTGGTTCAAACTGAAGTGGAGAGTTTAGGTATAAGCATATTGGGGAGACATCAGTGCTCCGGGAACTAGTACATTACCTTCCATAGCAGGTCAGTGCCTCTGCTTCTCCAATTGTTTCCACACAGGATCTCCCAGTTAAATCCTATCCTCACCCTTTCTTTAGAGGAAGTTGAAGAAGAAATAGAGTGCTCTGTCGATCCTACAAAGAAGCATCTCTTGCAAAAAATTGATGAATTGCAGGCATCATTAAACAAAAGTGAGGAGGGATCTCTCTTAAAGCAAAAGGAAATTGTTACTACTGTTTTGAGGCATTTAAATGAAAAGGTTGATAGAAAATTTCTATCTATACATTCTTTATATTCTTTGCTATTAGAAACAATAAAGAATATTGATAGGGATTAGGAAGTAGCGATACCAATAATTGAAAATTGGATCCCTAGGGCTAGTGATCTGGATATCATGTATAAGGCCTCAAGGTTTGATATAAATAATAGGCCCCAATCATTAAAGCCTACTCATGTGTTAGTAAAATCATTGCAAGGTTTTCAAACCTTACCAGATGACTTGAGTAGGAAGATTAGGGAGCTGGTGAAGAATTTCAATGATTGGGGTAACACATTGTTACTTGATATAATTGACGAGCAGGGGAAAATCAGGTCATTTCAATAATGGCAGGCTCAAGCAAGTGAGGCCATCAATGATCAAATCAATTCAATTTGTGATGAGTCAGACTATGATTTGTTAGTGAGCTGTATGGACAAAATAATTAGTACCAGCTCATTTTTGGAATCTTTTGAAAGGGATGTGAATCAGGTAGCGGTAAAATACACACCTTATAATACCAAGGTGGATGAAGTAATTAATTTTGACTGGCCGACTGATGATGAGTACTAGAATTGGGTAACTAAATATTTGAATGAGGAGGAGTAAAAGGAGTGAACTACTAACAGGTGGTAGATCAGATGCTGCTGTTGCAATGGTTCCAATTTTGTGTTGACGGCTTTCTCGGTGCGGTTTTCTTGTGGTTTTTTGCATCAGCGTTCCTCAGCTAATATGATGAACAAGAATATTTTTCAAGGTGGTGGCTATTGTAACAAATTTTGGAATATCACCAAGTGCTCCAATTGACTGGTGATAGGTGTACTTTTTGGCCCGGTGCTTGTTTTCTCCTTCATTTTCTATAAGAAGGATTTCAAGGCCAGAAGTACGGGTTAGCAAGTTAGATAATTTTTGTCGAGTCTAGGTGAAGTTGCTGAGTGAATTGTAAAGTACGATGGTTTTAGAGAAATAAAATTTAGGTTTTGAGTCATTATGTAAGAGGTTTTGAGTTCATAGAGATTTAATGTTGTATAACAGTACTAGCATTTGAGTTGAAATAAAAATTCGAGCTCATGTCTCTCCATTGTACATGGATATCTAAACTTTGAATGAAATAACTAGGGGTGGTTTTATCCATCTCATTGTTGTGGTGTGTATGATTCTATTTTAGCTTTAATTCAACGAATTAATTAAAATGCTTGGATGGGATTATAGGCGGATATGTGATGTATAAGGATTTGATAAGTAGTCCTGGGTTAAAATGCATACTGATGAAATTGCAATGCAATATTGTCAGGGATTTTATATGTGATGTATTAAATCTATTATAAACCTCTAGATGCTTATGAATTTGACTCCTGCAATGGATATATGGCACTGATCTAAGTTGTAATTATTAGTGTAGTTCAGTATTTATTTGTCTTTGCCTAGAGCTTGCTACAAATTGTAAATCATTGACTATCTTATACAATGGATTGTGTTTAGTTATCTCACGCTCCAGATAGTTGATATTATCTTATCGTGTTGAGCTATTAAGTGAGATCATCTGCTATTGTTAATGTTGTTTATAATAATGGTGCATAGGTTGTAAACAAATTAAGGGATCACCCTCCCGGGTCTTGCAGAGCTCAAAGTGTAGGAGGCTTTTAAAGTCCTCGTCAGTTGGTCCAGGTCCTTCAAGCTACCTTCAATTGGAATTGGCAATTCCATAGGTAGATTAGAAGACAAACCTGGTTACATTGTAAAAATAACCAACATACACGTCAACCACTGAACAACCACCTCTACAACTGACTTTTTAATCTTTTATGATCACATGAAACATAAAACACACTAATTTCAAGGTTGTTAACATCACTATTGAAATGTTTTAATTTTTTGACCTTTCAAACATTAAAAGTACATCATTAAATTAATTATGTAATGGCATAAAAATTAAAAACATCATGAATTAATTATGTAACCACATAAGTCAAATATAATTCTATCAAGAAATTAATATCAAATAGATAATATAATCGCATAACTTATACATTTCAATGTCATTGATTTTCTTCTTCATCCAACTCTTTGTCTATATCATCTGATCCAGATTCGACATTGTAAGGATTGGTCATATCATCATCATCATCATCAATATCAGTTTCGATAATGTCATCATCCACACGGATATCATCTTCGTGAACATTAACTCCTACATCATCATGATCTAGTTCCTCCTCTTCGACATCTTTATCAGGGACATCAACAACTAACTGTTGATCCTGGTCATCATCTACATCATCTTCTAGTTCTTCAATATCTTCTTCTTCCACCACATTATACTTTACCGGCCTTCCTCTTGGATCTTGTCTAACAACAAATGACCAACCCGGTTTACCTGGAACCTCTAAGTAAAATACCTGCTCACATTGGCTTGGACGAACGCATAGGGCTCATTCGGCTCACTTTCGATCAACCTTGTATTAACCATAGTAAATCCATTATCATGTTCAATAACAGTTCTTTCGGGATCATTTTCATTCAATCGTAGCATGTACCATAGGATAACGAACAAAACTAATTTGAAAGACTTAAAGTCACACTAAAGTATATCATCCAAAATCCCATAGTATCGATTTTCTTAGACTTATGGATGTATGTCGCTTCTAGATGAAACATTAGTCACTGAAGAGCTGAGTTATACGAGAATCTGAATTTTTCTTCATGTCATCCAACATTTTGATTCGAGAGTTACAACCATTGCACCACATAGCCTTGTGAAGTGTTTCACCACCCTCTAATATGTCAAACTTATGCTCAAGAGAATTATTTACCCAATGTCGTCGGTTGATAAACATATTTATTCTTGGCGGAATGTGTAATGCAAAGAAAAAATCTCAACATATATATACATCAATAATACTTGAAAATAATTAAATAATATGGGTGATTAATATATTTATAGGTGCCTATTTATCTCTTAAACCATATGTAAATCAATTTCCTTTGTGTAACATTGGAATCTCCATTCACGATGAGCTTCTTTAGCTTGATGAAGCCACTGCTTTCCATGTTAGTAATGGGCAGTTGTTGACATCGTTCAATCCATCTGATCATCCAATCAAGATTGTTAGCGACGTACAAATGTAGTGCATCCCACTCTCGACCAACTGTACCAAAAAAAATTGAAATTCACAAACGACGTATAATTAGTTAAATACCACAGTATATGACCTTAATTTATAATTGATGTATATTGAAGATAAAAAATTAAACAAGTACAATATACATAAAAACCATATGTAAAATGTATTCCAATTAATCTCCATGACCATCTTATAATTACCTCTCACTTTCCTCAATCTACTTTTCCCCAACAGGTACTCCCCTTCAAATTTGTTAATGGAGTTGTGATCCCAAATGTGATCTACATGGATCTTTGCTGCACACTTAGCAAGATATTCACTAATGTACACCATGGTCTGGTATACCATATATCCCTCCACCATAGAACCCTCAGGATGTGCTCTTTTTCTAACCAAAGCCTTCAAAAATTTCAAGTGTCTCTCAACTATCCACATTGACCTTGTGTGTACAGGTCCACACAATTCAATCTCCTCAACTTGGTGTATGAGGTAGTATTCTTGTGCATTGAAAATGTTGAAGGTAGACACTTTTTCATTTCACACATTAGACGAGGAATTTTTCTCTTCCAATAATTTATATCTTCTTTATGGATTTCTTTAGATGATAGCCATCTACAAGTGATTCAAGGCACAAATATATTAATGAGATTTAACAAAAATGCTCTGATGCAATACATAGTAAAAAAAAAGGCAATTATAAGATGTATCTGATGAATTAGAGAAAAAAATCGCTACTTACCTCATGTATTTTTCCAAGATCATATAACATGACATTGTTGTCAAAGTTATGC
>VDFB02224029.1:0-23492 GCA_007258455.2 Sequoia sempervirens
AATGAATTTATGCATTCAACCTGATCCAGAGAGAATCTAGTGCTCCACTCTTTCCAGATTTGTTGTCATTAAAAATATTTCCCAACGGTTTTGTTCAAAGAGTCTTCGCCAGAGTTTCCTCGAAGTCATGCAGGAAATAGACTTTACTGCAAGGTCGAGATCGGCTACGCTTGACTTGATCATTCTTCAACAACCTGTGAAACAAAGGGTAACAGGTGCAAAAGAAAAGGCGTATGGCACATACACAATATCCATTCATTAATCACACATTTAAATCTATTTCATCATTCAAAAATTGTATGTGATATACCAATCATTTAGGGAGTCAACAGAGTAATAAATGTAGTCAAGTCAACACAATAAGCTGCAGGAATATGCAAATGTTTTGCTACAGGATATCCCCATAAAAGGTTTCAAAAGAGTTTTAAACAACCATGAATAACAAAAGTAAAGGCATTAAAAGTTCATCATAATATCAAACTATGAGCATATTTTGGGCTCATCGAAGCGACTGTGGAAAGCATGATTCTTACTAATGCTTCATTTATTAGTTCATAATCATTGATCTTTTCAGTCAAAATCATTCCATATTTAAAGATAATGTGTAAAATGTTTTTAATTAATAACTTGATACTTGTATAATTTCCTTTTTTATCTTGCAAGAAAAGCGAAGAGAGATTTTGTTTGGAGAGAGAACTTGCAAATTCGAAGCGAAGGAAACAATCTTTGGAGATTTTCTTTTTTTGAATTGAATTGAAATGAATTGAAAGTGGGCCTTGAACATTAAACTTGAACTTGGAAAAAGCATTTTAAAATTCTCATTGAAATAATATGGAGCATCCATTTCCTGCTTTTATTTTCTGTTTTAAGCCAACTAGATCATTGTTTGTTTTCAATGTTGGATTAAATTGAACACTAGAAACTGACTAGACATTGCTTTTTGGAATAAAATTGAACAATCAAATCTTCATCTTTCCTTTAGTGCTTAAAATGAATCAAATCGTTGCTTTGAAGGATAAAATGAATGGGTATCTTTATTATTTTGTAATTATTTATACAAGGTAATATCATCAAAAGACGTATGTGCTTCTCTGATGCCTCACGACGATCTTGAGAATCAAAAGGATTTTGGTGACATTAAATTTTTTAATTAATTAACCCACACTTCATTTTGGGAATAAAATTGAACAAAAAACTTTGTGAGTCTGAGAAAACCAATTGCATGTGTTCTCCCTTTGTTTCTAAACAAGGGTCGATCGAACTATGAATAAGTTTATTCACTTTTGTTTATCCTAGAGGGCCTACCTTGGGGAAAAAGTACTCACCCAAGGGAATGACTCAACCGGTAACACTGTGAACTCGAGAGTATTTCCAACTAGGATATAAATGTGGGTATTGGAGTAAACGCCAATATCACGTGGTTGATTCTGATGAGATGGATCTGAAAGGGGACTCTTGTTGTATGGGTCAATCTCCATGAATAGAAATTTTGAACTAAAGCCCTTGTTTGTAGCAGCCAACCAGTCCATCCAATGATTTTATCGAAGTGGTGCATTGGAAATTAGATTGCTAGGATGTTATATTGCTTGAGTCGGTTTGAAAACACGGTGCTTTGATTGAAAACATTGGAAAACCAACATTCAACAAATCATCAAATCTCAAACTCTTTAGGAGAAGAAAATATCCTTGAATGAATTCACATGCCCTTGCTTTCCCTTGGGATTCATGTCCTTAGAGGTTCCTAGGCATTTGGATTTCATCTCAATTTGCTCCTACTAAGGTCAACACTAGGAAACCTTTGCCTTGATCTCCTTGATTTCTGCATAATGCATTTTATGGGATGAAAGAGAACTAGGACATTGGACATTCAGTTTCAAATCTAATCAATTATGTGTTTGTGGTAAAAAGAATCGATTAAGCAAAGATTAAATCAATTGGACCCCACATATGTGCTTGGCATCTTTTGGTCATATGGTTTTCATGCAAACATTGGTCTTTTGATTTTGAATTACTCTTAGAGAAAGGCATGTTCTTCACTATCTTGGTCTTGTAAACAAGTTCTTCCTAGGTTCATTTAGGATCAAATCAAACACTTCATTCAATCAAACATTTATCATCCCATCCCACCAAACAACTTTAGAGCTTTGGAAACATCATTCTAGACTTGGGTAAATCATCAAAATCAAAATCACCTTGTTTAGTTAGGGGTATGGGAATGTATCCTTTCTCATACCTCTAGTTAAATTATCACCCCTTTTGAACAAGTTCATCCTAAGATAACATCTAACATCTTAGAGTCTACAAGTTCATTATCCAAATCAAACCAATCAAAATAAAACCCTAAGTCTAGTATTGATTCAAAGTCCCTAAACATTCATCATTCACCCCTTTCATCATTCATCTAATTATTGGTCATAAACACCTTAGAGGTCACTTTTGCAACAAGGTCAAAACACCAGAGGAACATGGAATATAAACTTGCTCCATACATCATGAGTAATCCAAACCAACCAAACTATCAAATCCTTCCAAAACCAATTGATTATCAACACTCACATCTATACAATCCATACATGGGATCATTATCCCCTACAAACCTTGATGTTATGAAAAATGTGAGTATTCCTAGTCAAAAGATTGGAACACCTTTCTTGATGGTAGATCTAAATCTAAAACTACAAATCTATCAACCAAACACCCAATGCATGAGCCTTCAAATGAACAATGTCATCCCACCAAATCCCTACATGCCAAATGAGAATGTACAAAGTACAAGTTTTCCAAACATGAATCCGACAAACTTTGGGATAAATATGTTTGGAAATCATACAAATGTTGTTCAAAGTATAAATAAGATGTTAACAACTCCATGTATTAATCCAAGTCAACGTAGCACCATGCAAAATCAAAGTTACCTAAATCAAGGCAATGTGATTCCCAACACCAACAATGGTCAATTTCAACCTATCATGCCAAATTTAAACATCATCCCAAATCAGAACATTGTCCAAAAACAATTTGTCCATGATCCCATTCAAAAACCACAAGTATGCATCCCAAATCTACTTGAACAAAAACCAAATCAACTATATCAAGAGAGTCAAGATCGAAATCAAGATCAAATTTGGTGAGATCAAATTGCTACACTTACCAAAATAGTTGAGTCATTACGCAAGAGACATGTCCACCACCATTACCCATATCAAGCTCATTCCTTGGTTTAGGGCTTCCCCCTTTACCTAGCACCAATCACTCCATCCAAATCAATCCACCTAACACCAATCAAGCCATCACCTCAAATCCTTTGAATATACCATCGACATTGCACCAATGGATGGTATCTAATCAAACAACAACATTGATCGCAAATCAAAATACAGTCTCCCAAGGACCTATCACCTTGGTCATTCCAACATTTCCTATCACCTCAATCAGTCCAACCAACCCTATCATGTTGAACAATTGTATTATTCGTTATACCTGAACTCTAGTAAAAAAAAATGGAGCATTCAATGTACCTTTAGATATCAAATTAAGAAATCAATCATTCTTTCGTTGTTGTTGTTGCTATTGGTTCCATGCATTGAAATTGCAGGCAGAACGATGGTCAATAGAGGCATTTAAATTACAGGCAGAATGGTGGTTATAATCGTAGGTGGTGATCAACTTCATAGTATGGAGGTGGTTAATGAATGTGTTAGGATATGGTAAAGGGTGGTTGTCTTCTAGCACATGCTATGAGGTAATACATGATTATCAAACTAGGAGGACTCATACACGTAAACTAACTATAATTTCCTTTACTCACACATCATAGAGTTTGATACAAGGAGAAAATGTATTCTGCCTGGAAATGTTTCGATCTCAAGAAAATATTAATATTTATTCCGCGTGATGGGGAAAGCAGGGAAAAAAATGGCTGAGATTCGTTTAATCGTCTTACATTGATACAAACACAAGATAGTCGTCAATACACTTTGATAGGATGGCTTCAGAGCATCTTTCAAATAAAAATGACAAACAAATAGCTTGTTGATCCAATGTCACCATCCTCGTCACTTTTACTCATTTCATACATTTCATTCAATTCATCCATATTTGTACATCCATCATATCATTCAACCTCTAGTGATTTTTTTTGATGTACCTCTTATGACAACCCCTTCATGTACTCTAGTTCATTGGTCACCCAAGCTCCTTTTCATCTAAAGCTTGATCGAGCACGTAGTTTGCATATTAGGGATCATACCATAACCGATTTCACCTACCACATTTATCATCCTTCATATTTTCCACTTGCACTCCGCATCCAGATCAGGTCCTTCCATCCACCATCATCATCCAAACTAGGTCAATGTGCATCATCATGGTAGCCTATGGATCAAGGGATTATCAATTCTTCACTTAGCTTCTAAGAGCCATGTCATAACCATTAAAATAGAAAAAAATAAAAAAGTAAAAAAAATGTTTACTCTGATGAAAACCTGGAAAATAGGCATCTTGGTCACACCAAAAAAACAAAAAATTAGGAAAATAGTAAAGAGAAATAATCCATCCAATAATGAAAACCACTTCGGTTGCACTTTGGATAAGTACCATGGTGAAAACCTGGAAAAGAGGTGTCATGTGTAGTTTATCTTTGCTCCTATAGACACGAAAAATATACTGATTGATATCACACATCCGATCTTGATCTACTAACACTGGTTTGTCCTGAATCATCCCCTTTTCTAAACATTTAATCGAATAACCTTTATTTGATTAAACTCATCACATTTCATCAATTTTATCTTGTTAAGTCATTATCTCTCTTTAATTAAATAAACCATTTTATTTAATTAATTCCTAAATCTGTGTTTTAATTAAATAATTCATTTTATTTAATTAAATCTATATAGTTCCTCCATTAAATTAAATAAATCAAACATCACCCCCTTTGGTTAAATAAATCAAAATATTTATTTAACTAGGTCTTAATAATTTTTCATCTCTTTTTGATTTATTTCAACCCACAAATCTAAATCAATTAATCAAATCACCTAATCTCCTCTTAAATTGATCAAAACATGATTAGTAATTGCATGTCACATTCTCTAGCTTTTCCCACTTGCACAGTAAATTAATTTATTTGATTTATTAAATTCTTCTATTTCATTCAAAAAGGCATCAAAGGATGGAATATTCTTCAAATTCAAAAAGTCCCTTCAAAAGGACTTGTCCCTTCCAACAAGGTATTCAATGCCTCTTACATGTCCTTGCCTTGAGCCAAGTGGCATTAAACTCCCTTCTTTCATCCTCCCTAAAAATGTCACCTCTTCAAATTCAAATATTCAAACATGCACATTGATGAAAATGTGCTCATTCCTCCACCATTCACATAATGACATGTGGCTTCTTCTCATTTGTTGAAGATTAATCCCACACTTCTCCATTTTGGACATCTCTTCAACATGACATTCTAAAAATAAGAGGCTGATCTCCTCATTTTATCATTCATAATTTGAGTAAGATTACTATACTCAAATACATCTTCAAAGCATTTGCAAGATTCATCAATTTATCAAATCCATAGCTAGGTTATGCAGATATTTTATCATGGAGCACACTTGAATCTTGAACAAAGTGGATCACCATCACCATTCATCATCAAAGCTTGCAAAGGAGTTGGGAAAGGGCCAATTTCCACATCAAATTGGAACCAAATCCCCCATAGGATCAAGAGTTTTCATTATTTGAATAGGATTAATCTCTTTTATTGCTTTTCATTGCATTTCTTCCTTTCATTTCCTATTTTGAATCATGTTAATGGAATTTTTGGGGAATCTCTATTCTAACTTGCATTTGATCTTATTAATGTGTTCATTTGTTGTGTTCTTGCAGGTATAGGATATTGGTTCATATTTTGGCACTAGAAGGAGGCAAAACTAGAAGATCAAATCACATTTTTTGAGAAAAATATGTTCTTTTTTGTGTTTTTATAGGTCTACAGAAAACTATGCCGCTCACAGTCCAGCAGGGCCATATAGAACCGCTCACAGTCCAGTGGGGCTATACAAAACCTCTCCAAACTACAAACTACACCGTTGGATACAAACTGCACCACTCCAAACTTCAAACTACACTATTGGCACTCCAGCATTGCCATATAGAGCCGCTACAAACTCAAAATAGAGCCGCCATTCCAAGCAGAGCCGTTGGACTTCTTTTTTGTTTTCCATTCAAACTTAAAATGGTCGTATCTTGGTCATTTTTTGATCTTTAAATTCAATTTTTTTTTTTTTGAAATGGGGTAGAATTTCATAAGATATCTAATGGTTTAGGTTATTATCATCTTTTATAGAGTTAAAATTTTCAAATTTTCACTTAATGTCAAATCACAATGAAACTTGGTCTAGATTTTAGGGTTTTTATGCTTAATCACTTTTCTAACCCTCATATCTTCTTGTTTCTTGATGTCAAAAAAAATTTGGAGCTTGTATTGTAGGTTTTGAAGGATCATGGAACATGAAATTCAAACAAAAATCATTATCACATCATTGTATCAAGTGTTTTTGAACACTTTGGGGAGCAATTATAATCCCACTTCTAAGGATTTTATCCCTTCAAGATCTTAAGACTCAATAAATTTCAACTTGGATTTAAAACGAACAAGAAAAAAGGTTAAAAATAACTTTAGGAAAACCTACTAGATTTTGTTTAAGGTTAACAATTGAACGAACAACTCTCATTTTCCTTTGGTGTACTAAAAAGAAGTCATTGTTGCTTCGTGGATCTTAAAATGAACATGTGTTACTTTTTTTTGTGATTTCTTACTCAAAATAACATCATTAAAAAGACGTATGCGCTTCTCTCATGCCTCATGATGATCTTGAGAATCAAAAATATTTTTGGTGGTCTTAGGTTGGGATAGAGTAATTACCTCCACACTTCATTTTGGGATTAAAATTGAGCAAATCTTTGCGAGTGTGAGCGGAACATAGTGCGTGTATTCTCCCTTTGTTTCTAAACAAAGGTTGATCAAACTACAAATATGTTTGTTTTCTTTTGTTTATCTTAGAGGGCCTTCCTTGGGAAAAAAGTACTCACGTAAGGGAATGACTCAACCGGTAACACTCTAAACCCAAGAGTATTTCCAGCCGGGATATAAATGTGGATATTGGAATAAATGCTAGTATCACGCGGTTAGCTCTGACGAGAAGGGAAGTAGTGGTCTCTCACCTCAATGGGTCAACTCCTATGAATGGAAAGTCTGAATTAAAACCCTTGTTTAGAAAAGGAAAAATTCCTTGATCTACTTGTTGGTGCAAGAACGGTCATTCTGAAGCTGTCCCACATTTTCACGACTCTTAGTAGAGATGAAAAGCATGCCATGGGAGTTTCATGGGTGTTGATGCCTGGATGCCCCATATAAGTGAGTGTCATGGAGGGGATCTAGTGGGGTCAAGCATCTAATCATTCACTAAGAGTAGGTGTAGCTGGACTTGTCCAAGTGGGAACTCAACAAGTAAATTCTTTGATATCCATAGGGTTGTTCATGTTCTTGGTATCAAAACACTTGCTTGTTCAAAAACATTGGGAAACACACTTTCAACAAGAAAATCAAAATTTCAAACCCCTTAGTTAGAGCAAATACCTTTAACAAAACCCAAGAACTATTGCTTACCTTGGGGATTATGTCCTTAGAGGTTTCTAAGTAATTGGGTTTACATATTAATTTTCTTCTACCAAGGTAAACATTACGTAACCATTTCCTTGATTTCCTTGAATTCCACATAACACTTTGTGGGATGAAAAGAAGTTAGTACATTGGACATTTAGTTTGAAATCGAATCAAGAAAGTGTTTGTGGTAAAATCAATTCACTAATCAAGATGAAATCAATTGAACCCCACACATGTGCTTGTTTATCTTTTGTCTTATGGTCTTTTGAGTAAACATTGATCTTTTGGTTTGAAGGGAAACACATGTTCTTTACAACCTTCGCCTTGTAAACAAGTCTTTCTTAGGATCATTTAGGATCAAAATAAAACACTTCATCTATTTCAAACATTTATCATCCCATTCCCCAAGCAACTTTAGAGCTTTGGAAACATCATTATCTAGACTTTGGTACATACTTAAACCAAATCAAAATCATTTGTTTAGTTAGGTGTGTTTGGATGAATCCTTCCTCTCGCACTTAGTTAGATTATCACCTCTTTTGAACAAGTTCATTCTAAGATCACATCCAACATCTTAGGGTTTACAAGTTCATTATCTAATCAAAACCAATCAAAATCAAATCCTAAAGTCTAGCATTGATCCAAAGTTCCTAAGAAAATCAACACCCATATCATTCACCCCTTTCATCCTTCATCTCATCATTGGTCCTAAACACCTTAGAGGTCACTTTTACAACAAGATCAAAACACAAGAGGAACATGGAATATAAACTTGCTCCATACATCATGAGTAAAACAATTCAACCAAACTATCAAAGCCTTACAATGCCAATTGATTTTCAAAACTCACATTTATACAATCCATACATAGGATCATTATCTCCTACAAACCTCAATGGCACAACAAATGTGAGTATAGCCAATCTAAATCTTGGAACACCTTTTCCAATGGTAGATTTAAATCCAAGTCCAAACTTACAAATCTATCAACCAAATACTCAATGCATGAGTCTTCAACAAAACAACATTATCGCACCAAATCCATACATGCCAAATGAGAATATACCAAGTACAACTATACCAAACATTAACATTTCAAATCCACACTTGGTAAACTTTTTGATAGATATGTTTGCAAATCACATGAATTTTGTTCAAAATCCATCACACCCATATGTCCCCCTCACCTTTCATAATCCTAATGACTCGTTATCATCATTTCATGCAACCCCTCAAACCTCTCTCCCTATGACCTCACAAGGAGAAGGTGACTTATTTGGACTAGGGGGCATTTTTGATCCAACATCATCATCATTTCCCCAAGGGAGCTTACCACTCACTTTCCCACCACTCCCACCCTTTCCATTAACATTTGTATCACCTCTTGGTTTGGGGCTACCTTTGCTACCACCGCTCATCCAAAACATCCCCCTAACAATCAATCAAGCCATCATACCAAATCCCAATACCAATACCAACAAGAATATGTTGTTCAAAATCACAACAACATGTTAACAACTCCATATATCGATCCAAGTCAACAATCACATGATCAAAACCTATCCATCAACGAATAAATGGAAGATGTTTCTATCTCATCAAAAGATCAAATCAACATACATCAAGAGTTACTTTTTCATCATCATAAGAATCCCTCAACAATATCTGACAATAATCTATTTCAAGGAGTGCTAACATTATTTGATCCTGTAATCAACAATCCATTGACCAATGATCATGTTGAAAATATATCTACATCACCCAATAAGTTAGAGGATATATCTCAAAAATTTATTCTAAAGCATGATCAACATCTCTCACCAAATTCTAGCAATGGTCCTTTCCAAGATATCTTGAGATCCTTCAACCTCATGATTGTCGATATTGAAGGAATCTTCAACTCATCACTTGATCCAAATTCACTCAAATATCAAGAGGATATTGAGCCACTTGCTATGCCTAATGAAGATATCCAAGAACCCTTTGTAAGCAATCCATCCTTTGAAATTGACCCATGTCAAGAACTTGATCCAAAGCATGTCAAATGCAACTCTGAAATCATTCAAGATCAAGAATTTGTATCTCCAAGCTACTACAATGATGTAATGGACACTCTCGTATCTATACATGATGATCACATCCACATAGCACATACTCCTCCATCTACACATGAGATTCCTTTTGTGGATGGACATGTAGATGATCTTCATTCAGAACGGGATTCCTTTACTCCTGATATTATTACACACAAGGAGCAACTTACTAATTCCTACAGTCAAACTGAGTTGTCAACATCAGGATTAGATACATCCCAAATTCAGACTGAGGAAATCATGTATGAAGATATCCAACATTATCCACTTAGAGAAAAAGGTCTGACAGAACAAAACATTCTAGAGTTAGTAGAGTAGCCAATTGAAACAATTGCATATGTAGTTGTAATTTATCAGAAAATGCTTACTAAACAAGACATCTCAAAACAGTAAGAATCAAGGAACAAAGGTGCTACTACCACCATATTTGGGGGAAACTATGTCTCAAGTAAACGTTAACATAGGGAGCACGAAGAATCCTTATGATGAAACCAATGTTCATACTACAACTAGCCACATCATGAATCTTCATCCACCCATCACTCTATCCACAAATTGGGACCAACGTCAAAAGAAATATTTGAATCAAAGCACAAGGAATGTTATCAAAGTAGAAGAATCAAGGAAGTATAATGGAAAAATCAAATACACATGGGTGCCAAAAAATACAAAGAAAGATTATCCCTATCAAACTCCATTAGTCAAAGAAACTATGGGGAAAAATAAAAAAGGGAAAATTATCCAACAAAGATGTCCACAAAGGAAAAATCAGGATTCTCAAGCAACATACAAAGTATATCAAGCTATTGGCCCTAATTCCACATACACTTTCATATCCACCCATCATTGCTCATCTTCCCAAGTTTGGAGAGTCAAAAGTTTCAAGCTGTCAACCAATCCATATTCTATCCCTAAACACACTCCATCCATGCCTCCACACATGATATCCAATTCTCACATTGACCATGTATTGGTAGTGACCCTTCATCATAAGGATTCAGAAGGCACTCTAATGCGATGTGCCCATATAGACAGAGTTAACTCTGGTATCCACAAAGCAGACTAGGAATCTCAAAAGTTTTATTCAAGTGCACGTATCTTAGCAAAGAAACTTCTTCAAGCAGTATATCAATGGAACATTATAATAGAAGCATCTACATCAACACCACAAGGTGATTCAGCATGAGCTTAAAATCTTTCAAAACAACCAAAACAAAATATAAAAATATAAAAATCCAAAAAAATTAGAAAAAGGATTGAAAACAGTAAAATAAAATTGTCCTCTAGTGAAAACAACTATGGTGGCACTTTGGACATGTAGCATGATGAAAACCTTGCAAACAGGTGTCATGTGTAGAATTGAGCATCTACATGCACTAGTTCAGGTGAAAGCATATGATCTCATCCATAGTAAATCCTGCATTCCATCCATCTCATCCATAATAAATCCAATATTCCATCCATCTCATCCATAATAAATCCATTCATCCATGAACCATTTATCCAATCCATTTGCATATATTTTCATCCATAGTTTGAGTTATCTTGATCTTGACAAAGTTTGGTGTACACTTTACACTTGCTTATGATAGACATCTTGACATGGGTCATTTTCATTGATCCTATCTTACCCAACATTATATGATCCATGAAGCATTATCCAAATGAGAATTCTTTATCCGAACACATTATCTTATCACAAGATAATCCATATCCCTCCATCCATACACCCATCCAAGAATCCACCCATGGCATTCCATACATTGCTAGACACTGGGGGAAAATATTTATATCTTTCTTCGGGAATAAATATTGATCTATATCCTCCCACTTATGTGGTGATCTGAACATTGGAAAATGTGAAATCAAATTGATCAAAGCATTTGTGAGAAAAAATCCAAATCACTAGCCCATGGTATATTTTGATGAGAAGACATTCCTTATCAGGCTTCATCTTTCATTAAACATCAATCCAAACAATCAATATCAGTTACATATAATGTGTGCTTCAATGTTGCATCAAATAATCCAAAACAATTTTTTTTCCAAAACCAAGCTTCAAAATCTTGATCAAGAAAATCCAATCAATCCCTCATCATCTCGGGATATCCATCCTAATCCTCATGTTGCTTAACACTATCCCTGCAGTGTTGTGTATCCTCAACAATGTTATCGTTATTAATCCATTGATTTGATCAATCAACCTTGTTATTTTAGCAGAAATCTAAATAGAGCAGCGATATCCTCCACATATCAAATTATCCAAAATCATGGAAAAATCCAAAAGCATGGAAAATCAAAATGCTAAAAACAGTCAAAAGAGTTAGAAAAGCATCAAAAACACTAGATCCGAACTACGTCATCTTTGCGCTTAAACATAGGCAAGGCTAATGTTTGATCAGCCCTTGAGACACAAAATCTAAAAACATTCATAAAATCTCATAAAATCAAAACATTTACCAAAATCTCTTAAAAAATACTAAAAATAGCCTCAAAATACAAAACATCCAAATGTTGAAAATCCGTCCACACTTTGTTTAACACTTTGCAATAAATCTCTGTCCATTTATAAAGATAATGCGTCCACCTTCATCCTTTGTCAATACAAATAAAACAAATTTTGTATTCGGCAAAGCAAGCTGGCGTGATAAAAGTAAACTTCAAACTTTTCGTAAGTCGACTCTGATCATTTTCAAACATGTATCAATTGACTTTGTCAGCCAGCTATCAAATAACTCAATAGCCATATCCTAGCAATGCGTAATACCAGGATACCATGTTTGACAATGGGCATCATTTTATAATTATCCTTTGGATTCATATCCTAAACAAAACGTCCCTTGGCTAGGTTATGAAGAACATTGACTTGGCATTTGCTTGATCTTTTCTTTTGGTTATCTTATTGCACTCATTTCCAATATTCTCGATGATGTCCTAATCAAAATTATTTAGAAAAAGATGGGGGCAATGATCGATATCTTTGTCTTGTTTGACATTCTTAATAAAAATAATCTCTGGCCGAATACTTGCTTTGTTAGGTGCATCCTAGCAAGGGTTCCATATGCCGGTGTGTGAAAAAGAATACTCCTATCTATTTTGTGAATTGAGATCCACACCACACTAGGTGCAACACCATCCTGGTCGTCTATGCCTTGATACATCGTATCTATGTGTGTTATCAAACAATAAGGTAATTGGCCCTTTGAAAATCCCAACTCTTGGCAAGCGAACATCATCATCATCCATCATCATCTCCAATAAGGTCTTCTTAGATCATGGACTTGTTGGATCCTCTCTTCCATCCATCTTATCTTCTATCTTTACTAACATTTCTACCCAAATTTGTGTGATATCTCTAGATCCAAAATTATCATTTCCACTCGATCTCTCGAGGGGGCAATATACTAAGCTTAATTCTTCGCTAGGGAAATAGTGGGGCATCCAAAAATCAAAGAATTTTTTACTTTTGATCATGGCAAGGTTATTCTTTGAACCAACGCAACAAGTACGTTGCTTCAAAGAGGGGAAAAATGTAGACACAGAAAATATACTGATTGATATCACACATCTGATCTTGATCTACTAACACTGGTTCATCCTGAATCATCCCCTTTTCTAAACATTTAATCGAATAACCTTTATTTGATTAAATTCATCACATTTCATCAATTTTATCTTGTTAAGTCATTATCTCTCGTTAATTAAATAAACCATTTTATTTAATTAATTCCTAAATCTTTGTTTTAATTAAATAATTCATTTTATTTAATTAAATCTCTATAATTCCTCTATTAAATTAAATAAATCAAACATTTATCTAATTTAATCAAACATCACCCCCTTTGGTTAAATAAATCAAAATATTTATTTAACTAGGTCTTAATCATTTTCATCTCTTTTTGATTTATTTCAACTGATAAATCTAAATCAATCACTTAATCTCCTCTTAAATTGAACAAAACCTTATTAGTTTAATCTAATTACATGTCACATCCTCTAGCTTTTCCCACTTGCACAATAAATCAATTTATTTGATTTATTAAATTCTTCTATTTCATTCAAAAAGGCATCAAAGGATGGAATATTCTTCAAATTCAAAAAGTCCCTCCAAAAGGACTTGTCCCTTCCAACAAGGCATTCAATGCCTCTTACATGTCCTTGCCTTGAGCCAAGTGGCATTTAACTCTCTTCTTTCATCCCCCCCTAAACATGTCACTTCTTCAAATTCAAATTTCAAACTTACACATTGATCAAAATGTGCTCAACCTTCATCCTCTCACATGTTGACAAGTGGCATCATGTCATTGGTTTATCTTTTATCCCACATTCATCCTATCTTTCAATCTTCAACTCTTTCTTTCTATAAATAGAGAGGTCATCCTTCATTTTCATCATCCACAACTTGAGTAAACTTACTATACTCAAATCCATAGCGACTTTCATCCAATTTCATCCAATCTTAGCTAGGTTATGCAGAATTTTTTATCTTGGAGCACATTGGAGGTCTTCATCAAGTGGATCACTCTTCATCATCAATCATCTTCATCACATCATTGGAGTTGGGAAAGGGCCATTTTTCACATCAAATTGGCACCAACTCCCTCAAGAGATTAAGAGTTTTCTTTGTCTTAGGATAGGATTTAATATCTTAAGCTTTAAGTATGTTGTGTTCTTCATTTACTTCATTTTATCTTACATTCAAATGGATTTCTTGAGGAATCTCTATTCTAACTTGCATTTGATCTTATTAATTTTTTCATTTGTTATGTTCTTCCAGATATAGGATATTGGTTCACAGCTTCGTTGTCTACCATCATTCTATCTAATTCCCACTATCCATTTATTTGTTGCTCTATTTTGCATGACATCCATAATAATGCTTTGTTGTCATTTCCATAACTTGGAACGACTGATATTATGTGTATTTTCTACTTTCATATCTGTCTGCCATAACACCTATCCCACAAAACCCCTAATAAATTGGTCTAATACCCAATTGGGGCCAAATACTTGACCTATGTCATCATTGGATCATACACTTCTTGTTGGAAGTTACTATATCAAAAAGACAAAAAAATCAAATATTCCCCAAAAAGCCAAAAAAAATAAAACCTAAAAAATCCAAAAAACATCGAAATAACTTTCAAAAATCTAAAAAATAGAGTCATTCATGTCAATCCAAGTCTAGTCAATGTACGATGCCTCTGCATGCACAATGTAGGCAAGGCCATCTGTTGATGAGTCATTGAGGCACTAAGTCATTCCTTTAGGGTTTGTTGAGTAAAATTCAAATCACGATTTAGTCCTTTGTTAATAAAACAAGGTTAAGTCATGTCGACTATGAGGTCTCTACGTATTATTACATAGGAAAGACCATCTATCGATGAGCCTTCCAAGCCACCTAGGTTGGTCCTTTAGGGTTTGTCGATTCAATCGTAATAAATCACGCATTGTCAACTCAGACACAAACAGTCATTAGAATGTTAGACAAGTCACAAATCAACAAGACAAACAAGCCAAAAAAATTTCAAGTCAACTAAGTGAATTATCAAAATAGTCAGCAACACCAAACCAACCTCAAATGGTAAAATAGTCAATTACTTATCTCATATAGATTGTGTCTTTCTTGCAAATCAAACATTATTATTATTTTGTCATTTTCCTTATATAGGTGGTCACATGATTGAAACCAGACTTGACATTTTTTATGACATGTTTCCTCTCTTGAAACTAGGCCTTGTCAAACAATCAACCCATGAATCACCTAGTTAATTAAACATTAGAAAATAATTGTTAGCAAACACTATGAATGGCTATTGACTTTGTTGGGCTAATTTGTCTTATCCTTTTTATTTGTCTTTTGAGTTGTGTTACTACCTACCTCCAGGATGTCCTATGAAGTATTTAGAGGAGCGGCGATGTCTCATGACTCATCTTTTCTTTGACTATTGTGTGTGGATTGCCTTGGCAAAAATATTGGGGAAACTTTTCCCTTAGTATGAGTCAAGACATTCCTTGTCTGTGACTATCTATTTTGCAAGTGGATGACCTTGCACACCTTGGTCTATATTATGCCTTGGTTTTTGTTCATCTGTCACATTTTACCACACAATGATGATTAATACAAAGCCTTGCATACTAAAATATACATATTTAAGTTGTCTCCACTCATGCCATGCTAACGTTTTCCTCTCACTAACATTTCTCTTAATTAATCCTTGAATTCACCCATTATCAAATTGATATATCAAAACAATTTCCAATTTAAAAAAAAAAAAGTCAAAAAATTTACAAAATTGTTTTGAGGGGGAATAGGTCCACCCTGCTTAAATTGGGGCATGTCTTGACCAATTTTCTTTGACACAATGCAGTTAGCTGCATTGTATCAAAGAAGGGAAAGATGAAGACACTAAAAATTATCCTAGACTTGCGAACTATATTTTCTTCATCAATTCCCCCTTTCGCTCCTAATAATTAAATAATTTTAATTATTTAATTAATTCATTTCTATCTTTATATTTCCTCTTTTGACAAATTAAATAAATTTTATTTATTTAATTATTTATCACTTTTTACTATAATTAAATAATTATTTTAATTTTTTAATTATTCACTAACCTTTTCTTATTAAATTAATAAATTTTATTTATTTAATTGCTTACTAATTTGCCATTTCCTTCCCACTTTTGAATTAAATTATTATTTAATAAAAAAATCAACTTCTCACATGTCTTCTATAATTAAATAATATCTCTATTATTTAATTATTCATTTTTCTCTCAAAATAAATAATTTTATAATTATTTGAATTCCTCTAGCAACCTCTTTTTTTTTCCATTCTCATTATCCGTGTCAATTTTATCTCCTCTTCTCTCAATTAATTTTTTTCCTATTAAAATAAATAATTTAATAATTATTTGAATTCATCCACCAACCTCTTTTTTTGTGCCATTCTCATTATCCGTGTCAATCCTACATCATCTTATCTCAATTAATTTCAACCCTTGATTGAATTATTTTATAATTCAATCTTAACCATTTATTCTTATCTTTGCCCTAATTTTTCTCTAACCCTACTCAATACTACAACTTTCATTCTTGGCCATTGATTGACATATCTTATTGACATTAAATCTCAACCCTTCATTCAATTTTTTCTTCTCTATAAAATACCCTTTTCATTTTCATACATCTAGTTGACGTTTAAGTACATGTTGTTAGTGAGACAATAAGAAGGCATCAAGCACAGTCAAGCAAGATGGAAAAGAGCAATGAGGGCATCAAGCACAGTCAAGCAAAATGGAAAAGAGCAATGGAGGTCAAGTAACCATGGCATAGGTCATATTTACTATGGATTTTTGTTTTCTTATGTTGGATTGTGCTCTATTATTGGTTTAGGGCTTCATAGATTTAATTTTGATGATTTTTTACATTAACTTGAATTTTACCCTAGATTACAATCTTCTATGTTATTTACTTTTAATAATTTGTTGTCTTTAGATAATATTGAAATTCATTCAAAAGATTATTTCTAATGATTGAGAAAAACTACAAGACAATCATTTCACAGAACAATCAAGCTTGATGATAGATCAATGAATGTGATTCAAAAGCTATATTACCAACTCATGAATTCATTAAGAATGTTCATATTAAGTGTTCAAATTGAGTCTAGTTTAGGGAAATCAATCTAGTTTAGGGCAATCAATCTGCTTATACAGAAATATATTTTGCAGCTCGTGAAAGCCCTGCACAATCAAAGAAGTTGGATGAAAAAGATTTTTGTGGAGGTAAATAATAGAATTTCTTTAACAATTTTTATAAAACCTATCTATAGGAAGAAGAGAACCTAAACTGCTACTCTTTCATCATCATTGAGATTATAAACATTTCTTTGTGAACCTCAAGATTGGTCTTGTTACTACCTTGAGGGCTATAGCTTCCTCCTCAGCTGAATCTAGGTGTGATATTTTCTTATATTCCATTTCATTATATTCCTAATCTTATATAAACTAGCACTTGGAGGAGATGCAAGGAATACGCTGATAGAATTATATAGGTACTTGGAAATATGAAGTTTTTTTAATTTTGAAGTAGAGTTAAAATGATAAAAAAGACATAAATTGAATCATCATTTCAATTTGGAGAAACAACTCTGTGTAAATGGATAGAGGAATTACACATGATGAAAATGACTTCTTTGAACACTTTATATTTTATGGTTGTAGTGGTAAATTACCCTATGGAATAAACAAAGTTGAGCTTGAGCTTTATTCACATGCTATAAATAACTTCTTTGAGCACAAGACATTCTACTACTCAATTTTGTCAGCTACATTGAAATCATGTTTATACCACTGAATTGTCAATTGTTCAATTTTATCATAAGAAAATGGTAGAAATCAAATCTTTACAATGAGAATATTGTGAAATTTTATGAAATGAAAGAACATAATAATAATAAAAAGATGCAAATAAACTTCAAGGAGGGCTTCTTCTAAAATGAAACAGAGTTAAAATGATAAAAAAAATGATTTAAGTGGAACACAAATTTGGGCGAGAAATTAGCTAGATGTCTAGATTGAAATTGCTTAGTGGGCAAGAGTAGCATGAAAGACCTCAATGAGAATGTAACCTGCAACCCATCCAATGAATGCCTTCATCCCAAGGTTATCTCCATTTATTCTACCAGCCACTCTTATAAAATACAATCGATTTTTTTCTTTAATTTTCCCTTAGGGATTTTACTTTTTCAGCCAAAAGCCTTCCCATTGTGTTAGGGGCATCCACACTTGTTATGTTCTAGAAAGTACTCTGCATTTCTTAAATTAGTTTAGATTAGTAAGAGCTAATTTTATGCCAGAAAAAGGGAAAAAATCCCTCAATATTTGGCAACATCCTTTAGATGTTCAAATATGTTCTATTAATTACATGGATGTTCTTCTTTTCTATTAAAAACTGGTTGAGGAGAGTTAAAAGAAATAAAGAGAAAAATTAAAAAACATGTATTTTGGAGATCTTTGCATAAAAAGTTACAATATGTTCTGTAGTGGATAATTTTCTATCAAATCCAAAAGTGGTACAAAAGGAGAGTGAACAATATTTTCTTGAGCTCCATTAGTTGTGATAATATTTGAAAACTTACATGCCATTTTTTATTTTAAAAGATCCATCTGAGACATTTGAAGTTAAAATAGTCAACAAAGCACTTGGCATTTCCCCAAAACCCTGATAAGTTATATCCTATTATTGGACGAAGATCATCCATCCTCATCCTCATCTGTAGAATTTTCTTCAGGATTACATGATATTAAAACACACTAGGGAAACAAATCTGATATAAAAGGAAGAAAAAATACACTGCAAAGGAGAATGTTCTTCATTGGTAAGAATCTCCATCTCAATAAATACTGAAATAAATTCTCAATTCTTCATATGGAAATTATAAAGCTTAGCTTCCAAATACACAATTATTCTAATCTTGAAACCCAGGAAGACAATGCTTGTAATCTTCAGAAATATAGCTAGTATGGTATAAATGTTATAATTAGTAGGGTAAAGATACTAAAACAAAAAGGTAAACAACATCATTTAGGTCACAGAAAAGACAGCACGCCTCCTGGGCGTATGGGCCCCCCTTGTGAGAACAATAGGAATTTTCAATTTAACTTATATAACTCAGATTTGAATTCGGGGATACAAACTTTATAAACTAAGCATTAAATTTTTTTCAAACTTTTAACTGTAGAAAACCCTACTGTATAGAAAAATGATCATGTGAACAACTGAAAATCTCAACTGAGGGTTTGAGGAATTTAGCATCAACATGTTTTGACATATTTTTAATGATAGCAACCTCCATAGTTTATTGTTGTAATCAAGTCACACACTTAAAATCAATTATATTTTTCATACTTCACAAATTCAATATCACAAATTTTAAAGCATGGTTTTAATTTCAGCAAATAGGAAATGCAATGCCTAACGTGTAAAACTGTTTGGCTATTGCATGCTTAAATCAGGGATCCAAATTTATATCTTATCATTTTTGACAGAAATGAAGCGTGCCTACACTTGAAAAGACTATCACATCAACCACAGGGAGACTATCATGCTCAACAATTGTATTATTCGTTATTCCTGAACTACAGTTAAAAAGCAATACGGAGAGTTCAACGTACCTTGAGATATCGAATTAAGAAATCAATCGTTCTTTCGTTCCTGCTGCTTCTGTTGCTTCCGTGCATTCAAATTGCAGGCAGAACGGTGGTCAATGGACGCGTTTAAATTGCAGGCAGAACGGTCGTTATAATCGTAGGCGGTGATCAACTTCATAGTATGGAGCTGGTTAATGAATGTGCTAGGAGATGGTAAAGGGCGGTTGTCTTCCAGCACATGCTACGAGAGATAAGAGTCCTCCTACGTATAGTTAGTTTACGTGTAAGAGTCCTCCTACGTTGTTAATGAAATTATAGTTAGTTTACGTGTAAGAGTCCTCCTACGTTGATAATCGCTCCATAGTTAGTTAGAGGAATCATATTACTTACCTCTGCATGAATCTTCTCATCCATGTACTTTGATTCTGCAGAGCATGTGGGATCTGAAAAATATGTTTCTATACCAACTCGATAACTTAGAAAAAGAAATCTAAATAAATTATATTTTGTTTAAAATTTAAAGCCACAGGATTCTTTTCAGACTTATTATCCTAGCTTGTATGATTAACAGTAAACAATCTTAATGAATACATTGGTTGGTAAGATAGCTTTCTCATTCAACCTTTCAGATCGCATTGGAGTTAACATTAAGATTATAGAAATATATAATTTTATGTTTACATATAAACCCTAATTCCTCAGAAAAATAAATGAATACTTTAAACCATCGAAAAAACCACATACTTCTGGTCTGTGACTGTTCTCTCTTGCGTTTCTCTCGACTATCAGTGTTTTGAAACCAATGGAAAATATATTTGGGTTCAACTCAACCGTATCGTTGTAGGTCGGCAGTAATCTCAAGTATGAGGGCTTGAGAAGGTTTCTTCGTTCCAGTGGCCCACATGCACTCTAATATACGCTTTTGTTCTGATGTTGGCCTCCATCTGGAAGGCCCCCATCCCATGTTTGCGGTCTCCTCTACACTCAAAGGAAGACTTAGACTGGGCACTACAGCGAGAAAATGACAGACTATCATTGTAATGCCAAGGAAGGGGGAAGAAAAACGCAATTGAAAAAATTATTTACTGACCTGCAGACTTCCCTCGATCCATTGAGAGCTTTTCACTATAACAACCCTGCAACAGAAAACTTTAAACTAACTATGGAGCGATTATCAACGTATGACTCTTACACGTAAACTAACTATAATTTCCTTTATGCACACGTCATAGATTTTGATAGATAAATAAAGACGAAAATGGCTGAGGTGCATGAACAATAAGCCAAAACCCTCGCATCATATAAATTTCCGCCTTAATAAGCTTAGCAGTATCAAGATACTGGAACGAAGTTAGGGTGTATTTGTCAGTCAGAGTTAGTTTACTTTTTTCAACCTAAACTGGAGTTTAACTGTTAGTATTTTATTTTATTTTTATTTTTTCTGTAAGCTTTCTAATACTAGGGTTTCAGTCAGAAGCTAAATGACCATATTATTCCTCTATGATCAAAGTAATTTAAAACAATTTGTAAAACACATCTCACATTCTATCATCCCATATCAATTCTTAAAGGGGATCTTAACAAATGCTTGAGATTATTGATATTTGGAAAACTGAAACAATACATCCTTAAAAATGTCATATATAGAAACTTGCGCTACATAATATCAAAATGTAGCTTATTTTGAAGAATAAAAAAAATACATTTTCATATTTAAAATGTCTTTGCTGTTAAAATTCTCACTACATAAAAATGAAAGCCATTATTTCAAAAATGTCAACATCCTCCCTTATCCGGGTGTAAGGGAAACAGCTCTAATGTTATATGAGACGGATCTTCTGATGAATTCTCAACAGCGCTGCTATTCTCTCCTTCTACCTGCATATTAATATATGATGTTCAGAAATCTACCACAATCTTATTCATAAAACATAGAATTTGCAAGAAAAGACAGAATATTTAGGAACGTCAGAAGGCCATTTTGGCGATAGAAATAGTGAAAGCCACTGGGAGGCTGAAATACAGTCTTTTATGGTTAGAATTGAAAATAAAGAAAACAATAAACACATAAAAACCTAGCCGGCCATGCAGTAAACACTACTTACTTGTGTTATTCAGTCATTCTCTCCTCTCATTTTGAAACCAATAGAACACATTCCTGCAGTCCACTGCACCGTAAGATTTCAGCTGAGCAGTAATGTCATTCTCTCCTCTCATTTTGAAACCAATAGAACACATTGCTGCAATCCACTGCGCCCTAAGCTTTCAGCTGAGCAGTAATGTCTGTTTATTTGGTGAAAGGAGGGTTTTCTGGAAAATGGAATCCAGTATTTTCTTTTGGTCATAAGTTGCCCTCCATATTTTGCGAACACGTCTATTGCTGGTGCTCTCCCCAATATTAGCAGATCTAGAATATGAAGAAAACAAAAATAATAAAATATTTACTAGAATAAACATCGTCATCCCAAAAGGGAAAACTAGATTCTTTTAATAAAATATTTGCTTACCTTGAGCAGATTTTCGATCCAATTATGCTCTTAGGGAACTCTTGTAAATTTTGAATTTCAATAATTAGATCCAAGATATGCTCAAGATAAGTGAATATTTTATTAAGAGAATCTAGTTTTCCCTTTTGGAATGATAATGTTTATTCTAGTAGAAAATTTTTTATTTTTTATTTCTTCAGATTCTAGATCTGCTAATGTTGGGGAGAGCACAAGCAATAGACGTGTTCACAAAATATGGATGGCAACTTAAAGAGAATACTAGATTCTATTTTCATGAGTGGAACCAGAAAACCCTCCTTTCACCATATAAACGACATTACTGCTCAGCTTAAAGCTTACAGCGCAGGTGTTCTATTGGTTTCAAAATGAGAGGAGAGAGTGACTGAATAACAAATTAAGTAGTGTTTACTGCATGGCCAGCTACGGTTTCATGTGTTTGTTGTTTTCTTTGTTTTTAGTTCTAACCCTAAAAAACTGTGTATTTCAGTCTCCCAGCGGCCTTCACTATTTCTATAGCCAAAATGGCCTTCTGACGGTTCTAAATATTCTGTCTTTTCTTGCAAACTCTGTGTTTTATGAATAAGATTGTGGTAGATTTCTGAACATTATATATTAATATGCAGGTAGAAGGAGAGAATAGGGGCGCTGTTGGGAATTCATCTGTAGATCCGTCTCATATAACAACATTAGAGTTGTTTCCCTTACACCCCGATAAAGGAGGATGTTGACATGCTTGAAATAATGGCTCTTCTTTTATGCAGTGATAATTTTAACTGCAGGACATTGTAAATATGTAAATGTATTTTTCTTATTCTGAAAAATAAGCTACATTTTGATATTATATAGTGCAGGTTTCTATATAGGACATTTTTAAGGATGTATTGTTTCAGTTTTCCAAATATGAATAATCTCAAGCATTTGTTAAGATCCCCTTTAAGAATTGATACGGGATGATAGAATGTGAGATGTGTTTTACAAATTGGTTTAAATTACTTTCATCATAGAGGAATAATATGCTCATTTAGCTTCTGACTCTAGTATTAGAAAGCTTATAGAAAAAATAAAAATACTAACA